>JAQFVV010008036.1:0-44540 GCA_028023455.1 Epiperipatus broadwayi
GGGTTACTCTATGAGAGAGACCAGTCAGCAAGCATAAAAATAATCCAGGGTTTTCACAGATAGCAAATTATCACTATTACCATTCGAGGATGGTTTCTTCTTGGAGACTAGATATCCTTCCAAGGCGTTGACTACTTTAACACACGTGAACCTGGACATAAGAGAGTGTAGATCGTTCTACCATGCTATTTATATCCATGCTTATCGATCTATCATGTCTGGTCTGGATAAACGATAGCAGCGCTCTCTTTATATTTATTTAACAGAGTAATCCATAAGCAGGTATGTAGTTTTTACGTATTTATACTTAAGTCTGTAGGTGGGTATATCGCACTCCTCCCCCTACTCTGGAAATAAATGGAGCTTAACTACAAACGTAGTCTTTAAACTTAACAGGTAAACGACGTGCTCTTTGTGTTTTTAATCCTTCTTGCACTGGGTCACACGGTACATCCTCCAACTCTTCATCTTTTGAAGTATCCTTATTCAATACCATTTCCAGATCGGTTTCATCTCCACGTTCCGTTTCTATCTTTGTATCCAACGGCATTTCACTCTCGTCCTCTGATGCAGGGTCCTCTCGACGGTGGCGAAGGTGGTTTATGTGTTTTCTAAATGATTTTTTATTTTGTAACTCCACCAGATGAATTTGTTTTGACAGTAGCTGTTTTACAGTTCCCGGGATCCATTTACTCTTCAACACGTCATAAATCCAAACGTCTTCACCGGGTAGAAACTTATCCGTTGAGAAAACTCTACTCTTGTGGTTTCCAGGCAAAAGTTGTGATAGATGTGTCCGGCACTTCCGACCCATTAATAACTCTGCTGGGGTTTTTCCTGTTGAAGTACTCGGTGTGAAATGCTGTGTATACATTGCTTGCACTAACGCATCCGACATGTTCTTTAATTGTAATTTTTTTATGGTGTACTTTAGGTGTTGCACTCCTTGCTCAGCTATACCATTGCTCTGAGGGTGGTATGGTGGTGTGAGAGTATGTTCTATTCCTCTGTCCCTCAGAAAATCTTTAAATTTTGTTGATGTAAATCCTGCACCATTATCTGTCACAACATTTTCCGGATAACCGTGGGTAGCAAACACTTCATTTAACACCCGGATGGTGCACTCCGCACTGGTATCTTTAACCACTCTGTATTCAGTCCAACGTGAATACGCGTCAACTAATAACAATATAATATATCCGTTCAATGGTCCAACATGGTCCAGATGAATTCGCGACCATGGGGCAGAAGGTGCTTGCCAAGTTTCAAATTTCTTCGGAGGCAGTTTAGATATCTGTTGGCAGTTTACACATTCTTTCAGCGTGTTCTCAATATCCTTTGTCAAGTTTGGCCACCATACATATGATCTAGCCAGAGCTTTCATACGCACTATTCCAGGGTGTCCTTTATGCAATAAGCTTAAAATTTTTTTTTCTGCCATTAGTAGGCACTAAAACACGATCATTATTTAATATACATCCGTTGCACACAGACAGTCCTTCTCTGGCAATCCAGATGCTATGACTTAATTCACTGGGGCATCTAGATGGCCAACCTTTTCTTATCCAATTTATCAATTTCATGTATCCTTTATCATTCCTAGTCCAGTGTGCTATGACGTTGCTATTTATCCCTTCTGGATTTAGAGCGTCAATGTAGTTTATTTCCTTTATTTCATAAGTAATTTCCTTTACATCTGGCAATCTGGACAAAGCATCCGCATGACTGATCTTTTTTCCGGGTTTGTAAATTAACGTGAAATCATAATGCGACAATATATCTATCCATCGTAACATACGTGGGCTTGACGATTCATAAACATTTTTTACACAGCCGAAAATTCCCATTAGAGGGCGATGATCGGTATAGATCGTGAATTTCCGTCCGTATGCATATTGGTGGAACTTCTTTACCGCGAAAATCACTGCTAAAGCTTCCTTATCCACTTGACTGTAATTTTTCTCAGCTGGTGTTAGTACTCTCGAAGCAAACGCTCTTCCGACGCTCACCTTCATAACATGGATGAGAGAGGACAGCTCCGACGCCGTATTCCGATGCGTCTGCAGTAATACATAATTCCCAGTCATTCCGATAATGCACTAACAAACTTTCCGATGTCAGCAAGTCTTTTGCAGTTTCAAAAGCTTTATTTTGTTCTGTGCTCCATATCCAACGTTGTTTTTTCTTTAACAACATGTATAGCGGTGATAGCACATGTGATTTCCCAGCTAAAAAACTTTCGTAGAAATTTAGCAGTCCTAAAAATGCTTGAAGTTCCTTCACGCTTTGGGGTTTTCTGGCATTTTTTATGGCTTTTACCTTTTCTGGGTCTGGGCGGCGTCCTTTTTCAGTTACGATGTGTCCGAGAAATTTAATTTCCTTCGCAGACCATATACACTTTCCTACGTTTAATTTCGCTTTAGCTTGGTCTAACTTCGAACAAACCTGATCCACACGCTTTTCAAGCTCGTTTTCTGTCTCGCCAATGACGAGAATATCGTCCAAGTACGGGATTACCCCGTCCATTGCTCTAAAAAGCATATCCATTTTTGCTTGAAACACGTTTGGTGCGATCGTTATTCCGTACGGTAATTTATTGCACTTATATAAGCCTTTGTGCGTGGTTAACGTGAGTAGCTCTGCCGTCTCCTTAGTTACAGGAATCTGATGAAATGCTGTTTTCAGATCTATTTTTGCAAAATATTTTGCCTTCTGTAATACTGCCAATACTTCTCGCACATTTGGAACGGGATAAGCTCCCTTATTTATATATTTATTTATTGTGAGACGATAATCTCCACATAACCGTAAACTACCCTCTGGTTTCACAATCGTCACTATCGGGGTCGCCCACGATGACTCTTCCGTAGGTGTGAGAACTCCTTTAGCTACAAGATCATTTAATTCTTTCTCTACTTTTTCTCTTATCGCAAACGGCACTTTTCGAGGTTTACATATAATTCCTTTTGCGTCTTTCACTAGTTCAATATCCACTGGTCTAGTTCTAAATTCCGACACTCCAGGCCTAAACAATTCCGGGTATCGTTCTTTTATGGTAGTTTCTATACGGACCTTTTTTAATATTTCCACACGTATTCCCAAAGCCGCGAACCAATTTCTGCCGAGTAACGGGCTAATATTATTTTTTACTATATATAATTCTAGGAACTTATGTCTTTTATTCAACGTCACTGGCACAGTAGCTTTCCCTTGAATATTTATTCTATTTCCGTTTATATCCGTGACAAACACATCTGCTTTCCGTAGCTTTAAGTTATTTTCCCAGTCTTTTTTTATTTCCATCCAGTCTTTATGTGATATAATTGACAAGCCGGCACCGCTGTCCACTTCCATTGTCATCCGTTTATTGCAAATTTGCAATTCTACCCGAATGTTATCCAATTTGGTGTCGTCATTTCTAATGGCCTTGATAGATACTTCACGTTCCACCTCACTCCGGGGCTTGTAATCTGATTTTTTTCTCGGATATTCGCCGTCTCTGGAATGACACACAGCTGCTAAGTGCCCTCTAGTGTTACACATCCTGCAAACTTTGTCTTTATATCTGCAATTATTTTTCAAGTGTCCTATTTTTCCACAGCAATTACATGTTTGTTTCTTACTGTAGCCACTGGAGGTCGCGATATTATTTCTTTCCCTTTCTATACTGAAGGCTATTCTTTCTGGGATTTTTGCCGTAGTGTACTCTGATGCCATATTTAACATGGCCTCCTGTGCAACGCATTTTTCCATGGCCGTTTTGTAATTTAAATCGGAATCACTCAAAAGCACTTTCCTAAATTTATCATCTGACATGCCGTATAGGAATTGTTCTAACAGAGAGTCATTTATTTCTTGTCCGAATTCACAATCCTTCGCTAATTTTCTCAATGCGAGGTCATAATCCACATATTTTTCCTGCGGTAATTGCGTTCTGCTTCTTAATCTCAGACGCGCTATCCACTTTGATGTCTTCGGTACGAAATATGTATTTAGTCTCTCTATGAACTCCTGGTAAGGTAGGTCTTCCGGACGCTTTGGATCGGTAAGCCTATTTGCCAATTGGATCATGTCTTGACCCGCGAAATATAAAAGAGTAGCAATTTTATAGCGGTCCTCTTCGATTTTATTTATGAAGAAATAATATTCCACTTGTGCTATGTAAGTTTTCCAGGAGTCGCTGTTATTTACATCGAACTCACGTATTGCCGTACCTGCCGCCATTTTTTTTTTTTTTTTTTGTGCGTCGCTTAACTTACTGTTCTATCCTGTCGACTGCGCCACTCTGCTATGTCTGAGGGTTACTCTATGAGAGAGAACCAGTCAGCAAGCATAAAAATAATCCAGGGTTTTCACAGATAGCAAATTATCACTATTACCATTCGAGGATGGTTTCTTCTTGGAGACTAGATATCCTTCCAAGGCGTTGACTACTTTAACACACGTGAACCTGGACATAAGAGAGTGTAGATCGTTCTACCATGCTATTTATATCCATGCTTATCGATCTATCATGTCTGGTCTGGATAAACGATAGCAGCGCTCTCTTTATATTTATTTAACAGAGTAATCCATAAGCAGGTATGTAGTTTTTACGTATTTATACTTAAGTCTGTAGGTGGGTATATCGCAATTTTAATCATGCAAAATTTTTTTTTTCACTTTTAAATATTTTGCAGTTACGTTTCCTAGCAAATAATATATAAAAATAAGTTGTGTTTCAATAATGGCAAACTTAATTTTCAACTTTATAAAAAGTAAATGCGTATGTTCATTTTAATAAATATATATATAAAATATATTTTGTATGACATATATGTCAGCCACCTTTAGTTAAGATTTTTTTTATCAAGTCGGATTATGCTATTGAATCATTTATTGAGTAACCGTTAGGTGAAGCCCTTGTTTTTTAGTGATCGTTTTTGGTGAAGACCCCCTTAGTAACCATTTAGGTGATGATCCCTTACACTTTAGAGTTTAGGATTGCTGAGTAGCCTGAAATAATAGGTCTATGTCTGCAATCATTGCTTCCTTGTCATAGCTGCGACCAGCGTTTACTAGCCTGAAATAATAGGAGTATGCGGTCTGCAATATGACAAATCTTTCTAAGAAAATCATGTACATGATAATGAAAAACCATTTATATAGGTATATCTGTTTGTATATTTATATGTAGTCATATACATGCTCATTTAATGATGTACATATTCATATATATGGGTGTATATGGTATACAATTCGTTATAGTTCGGTAAAACCCGTTTTTATATAAATGTTTTTTAAACAGTTTTTGATCTCAATGCGTGATTCTGTAAAATTGCTTGATAATTGTTAATCTATTTCGGGTTGTGACCAAAATGGTAGTTGGTTTCAATCCCAGGTTCATAATTCGGAGTGGCGGTTATCATGGGATTTTATTTTTAATTTTTTTTGTGTATTTTTTTTTTTTGTTTTGTTAATCGTACTTTAGGCTGTTTAAATTGATTTTTTTTGTGTGTCTTGACCAAAATGGTAACTGGTTTCGAACTCAGGTCAGACATGTTACCTTACTTAGTTGTTATTCGTCTGAGACTTAATTAATATTGTCATTTAGAATACCATTTACTTATTCATGCAGAGATTTTTTTTTTGAAAATGAAGTGAAACTCAAAATAAATTTTAATCGCATTTAAACTTTATAATCCTTATCAATGTGTGCTTGGATCATTATCCATTAATATGTATATTTGATATGGGCATTGTCTTGTCGACTGGCGCCCTTCTCAAATAAATTTGTCGGCAAGTGCAATCTCTCATATCGGATTACAAATAAACAAACCATAGGAGGTAGATGATCAAAATAAAAATGTATGCGTAGTGAGCCAAAATAATTTTTAAACATGACTTATGTATATTTTTGCTCACATATTCCTTTTGATATATATATACTTGTATATTAATGTAAATGCATTTTTTAGTTGTTTCAGGTGTCAGAGAAAGCCAGGTCAAGCTGTAAGTGTGTTATTTTAATTATATTGTGACAAAATAGCAGTGATATTTTAATGAAATATAACAATAAATAAAGTGAGGAGAATAATATGTAGTATAAATATTAAAGACAGACACGGCAGGATTTTTTTTTATTTTTTATGTACAAACAGATACATATAGGCATAGGTTTAAGATAGGACCTCGTGAGGTAGGCAAAGTTAATTTCTGAAAACATATAAATAAAACAGATAGTTGGAATTTAGAATACTGACTTAATTTAGAAAGAACTAATTTTTATATATATATATACAGAAGGATATAGCTCCTAGATACGTGTGATAAAATATACGTATCTAGATTGTTTATAAAAAGACTAAAATACGTTTTACAAATAAGGTGGGATTGTTATATAACAAAATAGCCAATATTAGGCAAAAATGGAGGAACAGAAGAGAGGTGAAGTTTATAGGTCAATATGTACTCATAGTGACCAAAAATACAATTTGGAAGATCTCATCAAAGAAGTGGGAGACGAAGACAAAATGATGATGAACATGTTCCAAGAATTCATGAATATTACATCGCAAAGATTGAACCGTTTGGAGGCACATATGGAACTCCATCAAGAACAGAGTATTGTAACAGAAGCATCACCAGAAGATGATACTCAAAAACAAGATGACACTGATATGAAATCCTCGAGTGATTATGAAACAGGCGAAGCCACTCACCAGTTGGACTTCTCTGGACAAATGAATGAGGATAGTAAAAAAACAGAGGATCAACAGCTGTTGAACCAAATCCAGGCGCAACAAGGCTGTGAAATCTTTACTGCAACAGTAATCAATACTATAACTCCTGTGGCAAAGATTAGCAATATAAAATATTTTAGAGAAGAACCAACTGGGAACCCTAGACACCACCTTGATAGCTTGAAAATCTGTCTCCAAGTCCAGAACATGACTGAGCAAAAAAAGAAGGCAAGGGAAAAATTAAGACATACGGCTCGGCATCGCAAGAATCGAAACCGTCAATATAAATTCAGGAAAGGAAAGCAAGCATGGCTAAGACACCTTAGGCCAAGTAGTAAAATGTGGAGGAAAGTTAAAAAGTTTATCCCAATATATAAAGGTCCATATGCGTTAAAAAAGGAGTGTGGAGAAAATGCTTTTTGGTTGAAAGATAGTCACAGCATACAAAGACAGTATAATGCTCCAAACATAAAACCTTGCATACCACCAGACCCCGGAAAAATTAGAAATTAAAAAGATAAATATAACTTGTTAGACTAAAAACAACACGGACTCGATTTAAGATATAGGAGATTAAATTATGGATAAACCGTTAGTTATATAGTAAAAGAAAGAAAGACTGTTAGTCAGTAACAAATTAAATATTACAGAAAATAAAGAGTAGGCTTGAACTCACCTGGCACAAAATTTTAGACTTCCGACCTGAAGCAACAGCATTTTCTTTAACATTTTTTTTTTTTGCTCACTAACTATTGGGAAATGAAGCAATGGATCTGAAGTCCGATCCATGCTTCACAGCATTCTATGAACTTAGTTAGTATTATAGACCTGAATTAAGTTTATAGTCCAATATCAGCAGGGTTTTGCATTAAAGCTAAAATTAATTACGTTTATATAATTTGTATTGCATTTAAATATTTTGTTAAATAAATTCCATTCTAAGATTAGATTTCTGTTAATAAAAATTACTTGTAAAACCTATTAGTCAAACATATATATATATACGTCAAGCGTATATATATGAGTTAATGCAAATTCTGCTGAAATAAAATGCTTATTTTAAAAATGCTTATTTTACTATAAAAAAATATTAATATATTTTTTTGTTAAAATCTTGTTAAAATATGGCGTATGATTTCATTTTGAGATAAGCCCACCAACATTTTCTAAAGGAATGTATGTTTTAATTAGTGAGCCCATTCAAGTCAAATTAAAGATGGCCTTCTCTTTCTTTTTTAATTAATAAAATTCAAAGTTTAAAGAAAGAAATTTAGAATAAAAAAGTAAAAGTTATTTTTAGAAAGTGTTACCTTGAAACAAAGGAGCGCGGTGGGGCTTATCAAGATCTAAGATCATACAAACAATAGAAGGTAGCTGACAAAGAGGGTATAAGTAAAAATGAGAACAAAAGACTTGGTTAGTCAGAGTTTTCTTGCTGGCATTCAGATTTCTCTTTGGAGAACTCTTTCAGATGTTGCTTGTGGAGATTTTATTCCAAAAAGTTAGACAACTGTCGTCTTCAAAATCATGGAGAAGTTTGAACATGCTCAAGCTAAAAGTCATATGAATTTGATGGATTCTACTATGCTTGGCTAGGCAAATAAATAGCTTTGCCTATCGCTGAGGTTCCTAAATACCATCAAAATGCCTTAGTATCCACTCAATAGTCATCTGAACTCTGTGCCGTGTCTGTAGGACTTTTCATAAAAGCATGCTACTTATTTCCACTTTCCTTGTCTGGGCAAATACCTACCGATGGTCGGATCAAGCCACGAATGCTATAGGAAACATGACCAAGGAATCAGGACGGTAATCATATCTCTCCTCCATTGAACTATTTACTTTCTACCCTTTTGTTCATACCTTTCTTAATTGAATTATATTATGAATTGTTTTATTTAATGATATTTGTAATGTAACCATTTTTATTAGACTAGTCTTAAATATATATATGTGTGATCATCTATCTATATTTAACCTTTTTTCCTTATCTATTATTCATTACTAACATGTGTAAATATTTTGTATTCCATTGCAGTTAAGTTTAAAAGTTAATTTTTTTCATTTAAAATCTCTTTCCAATTTTATTTGTTTCTAAATTCCATATGAGTAAGTTTCCTTTGTTTGCCAACTTGATCTCCTCGATAACGCCTCTTGTGTCTGCCAGTAACTTCTTACGTATATCTGATTTAGCTATATCCATTTTAAATAATTTTTAAACTGTCTGTTTTTAGCGCAAAGCAATTAGAAAATGCTTTGCGAAAGATTTTTACTATTGTACTTTATCGAGGAGATTCGAGTTGACAATTTTATTAAAATTGGGAAGAAAAGACTTAGACCGCAAAAATATTATATCGTTTAATCTGTTTTTATTGTCTAATTAGTTTTCCATTCAATTAGGGGAATAGCCAAGGCCATTAAATCATTATTCATATATTAAAGTCATTAATTAAATATCTATTATTTAACTAAAAAGCTTCAGTTTTCTAATTTTATTTTAATGCTTTATTTTTACTTTTCAATGATCCAGGCATGCCAAACACATTTTTCGTAGTACTTTTATGCACATTTAACTATTTAGCTCCGTAGGTGTTCCCGTCCATGTCTCTACTGCTGAGGCTAAGCTTGGCCGGTTGAAAAATAATTTATGTATGGCTCAGATAATGTTGTTGGTTCGTAATTAGCCTCGAGAATAGGTGAATAGGGCAGAGGTTATAGTATTCTTGATTTAATATCTCGCGTATGGGTGGCCTCGAGGTACTTTTGCCTAGTATTCGAACTGGGTTAAACCAACATACGTCATCTGACTGTCACAATATGAAGAAATAATCAACAAACTGAGCAAACATTTTAATCTTAGACCATCCAAACTTATTTCCAGATTAGCTTTAAGATACAGGAAGCAATGGAAGGGCAAATCCATAAAACAATATGGGATTGCACTAAAAAAGCTGAATAAAGAATGTGGATATGGAGAGTTTGTAAACAAAATTCTGTTAGATCAATTAATCTGGAGCATGTCAGAAGACAGACTCCAACAAAACCTGCTTACTGATGCAGAATTAAAAAGTTCAAAAAACTATTAAAAAGGGAGTGGCCTATGAACTTATCGTGGAATAGGTGATGCTTTTTCATAATGAAAATTACAGCAAAACAACAGTGTATAAGATGAAGTATGAAGCAGAAATTAAAAATAGTTTCTGTGCAAACAAAGGTTTTAGAAAAAGAATAAAGTGTTTTTTTATGCTGTGGAAAACCTGGGCACTTAAAAAAGGAATGTAGATTTAAAGGTGAATGATATAATATCTGTAAATGGAAAGGCTGTCTAACATGAACATGTAGAGAATCACCAGAAAGTGATAGCCAAAAATAGACAATCTAACCCAGATAGAAATGATAGAATCTACAGCATTAACTATATATCAACTAAGGGGCAAATGATAGAATCTACAGCATTAACTATATATCACCTAAGGGGCAAAGCATTACTGTGAGGGATAGGACCAATTCTCAAAGACAACATCCCAAATATAGGATCAGAAAATAGAATAATGTTAAATCATGTCAAATAAGTGTAACTAAATTACAAACAAAAAATAAAAATTTAAAGGAAACTGTGAATAGTTGTCAGATACAATTACAATGTCAAAACTATCAAGTAAATAAATTGATATGTAACATGAAAAACAAAAATGATATGAGTGCATCATTACAGACCAAACTGCAAGAGTTGGAATCAAAGGTGAATCTACTAGTAAAGAAGTCAGAAGTTCTTAGAATCCCGAAATGCTGAATTATATAATGAGCTGGAGCAGAAAAAGCAGAATAAAAATCAGCTGCTTAAAGAAGCAGAAGAATGAAATGAAAAAGTAAAAGAATTATCTGGACAGGTAGAGTTTTGGCAGCAATATGAAATGGAGTTACAAGAGAAGATGGCCAACAGTGAAAATGAAATGGACACTTTGAAAGATTTTTTTAGAAAAATAACAATTTTTAAATAGTGAGCTGCCATACATAAAAACTAAAAAACAAGAAAAAAACCAGAGTTTCTCCAAATATCCAAGGCAGTGAGGAAAAAGAAGAGTTTAGATAATTTTCAAGGTTACATTGATTAATCAAAACAAGGATTTTTTTCTGGAGAGGGGGGAAGTGTCATGTTTTGTATAAAAATGTACGTGGAAATTCAAGTATAATTTGTACTCTGGAAAAAGTAAAGAAAATATATTAGAGAAAAATATTTTAGATTGCTAACTGATATGGATTTAATTAGTGATTAAATTTGCATGGAATATAACAATGAAAAATATTTACATAAGAAAATTGCGTTTGATAATTGCCAAGAAATATTTATTAATTACAAATATTTCTTGATACAATGGAAATTGAAAATACTAATTAAAACCCTTAATAGGAAATACAAGACTAATAATAGTCAAGAATGAAACTGGATTGCTGGATGCCAAAAGGCGGATATAAATAGTTTGAGCAGCAAAGTATGTTGTTCTCATTTATAGTGAATTTACCAAGTGAATAGGTGCTGAGAGATTTCAAGTGACAATAGCTGAAAGAAGCTTAAGTGATGGTGCAGCGCTCTAGTATGAAGCCAATATGTTCACGAGCAGCGGCAGAACTGGGTCAAAGAGTTTAGGAAGCCATGCAGAAAGCAGACAGTTGTGAAGTGCATCGTGGGAAGTGAACCATAAGTGAGCTATACATATTGTGTGTAGTGATAACTTTTCGCTATTAATTACTTTTCATTATTTATTTGTGGTTATTAGTTATTGTTTTAATTGTTGGTATTCCGAATGCCTGCATTTCGAATATACAACAGTCTTCAATGGTGAACTTCAGTAAAAGTACATTTAGCATTTATTTTTATTTAAAATTTTAAAAGTTATAATAAAGATAACCATTACACAGATAAATAATCGTTTGCAAATTTGCGTGTGGTCTATGTTGTAAACTGCAGCCAAAAACACTGTCCATATATATATACTATTGTGAGATGAGTTAAAAAACTTAGAACTAGAATGACCCATCATTCTCTAATGTATAAAAAAAATCTAAGACAAGATCTGACACCACTAACTCATCAGTCTTTTATAATCGTGAAAAGAATGCAGCCATAGTTGTGATCAGAAAGTTGTTAAAATTATGCGAAGAAAGAAATGATCGCAAACATAAAATAAAAGAGGCGTTGTTCAGTACACAAAATGAATATATAATGAATCAAAAATCAAACAGCATTCAAATCAGCAAAAAATTAATATTCTCAGATATGATGAGAAAACATTGAAAGTATACTTGGTGTAATAAATTTTACTAAATTTAAAACTCTGAAATAGTAACTTCTTTTACATTAATAGTTATATATATATATCTAGAATATCCAGATTTCTCTGTAACCTGGTGGTATCCAAACAAGGAAAGTAGTGAGGATAATAGCAATGACCTGTGCAATCTAAATCATAAATCGAAGTATTCAATTGTGATATTAAACAATAAGAAAATAAAATAAAATTGTGTATGAAAATTATGCCCCCTTTCCTGAAGAACAATTATATGGAGTAAAAGGAGTGACAATTAATACTTATGTATATGTACCAAATTACCTCAAACGTCAAGAAATTTTCAGCTACACCCTCTGTGAATAAATATTTCAAGTCCACATGTCAAAACTGCTAATTCTAAAAAATATCTCTATGAAATAAACGTTTAGAATTTTTTTTTGAATTAGCTGTTTCGAGATGCAAAGTCTAAACATTTATTTCATAGAGAGAGTGGCTGAAAATTTCTTAACAGATAGCAGTATGCACTGGAAAAATTAATAAGTTGCAATATATATACGTAATCTCATGGAAGAAAACTACCATTCACACGTGCGCTAATAAGGGTAATGTATAAATTTACATTGCACGAGAAACTTTCTCTTCCCTGTAATGTATAAATTAAATTTATACAAATAGTCAATTAAAATATCGGGCACATAATAAGATTAAGTCCTAAGCTCTAAGAATGAATGATTTACATACGCTTTTAAAGCACTTAATGGTGAGTATTCATAAATTTATACATTATCCTTTTAGCGCATGTGTGAAGTTTAGTTTCATTTCATGAAATTATACATATATATATAACAACTGCAGTAATGTTAACTGGATAAATATACAAAGAATTATAAAACACATAATGACAGTCAAATTAGTCCACTAATATTATATTGGATAAATATACAAATAATTATAAATCATAATAACAGCCAAATAAGTCAAACGTTATGCTACCTGGCATAGTTATTAAGCAATACACAGAGTAAAAAATGATATTATTCTTTTCTGCTTGTGATTGTAACTAGACATATAATGTATAATTGCAAACAAGTGTGAAAGTTTTGTGAAATTTTTATTATCAAGACAAAAAACAATTACTCATTTTATCTATCTTGTAAGTCTACATACTCACATGTAATCCAATATAAATATAAAAAACATCCGTAACACATAACTATACTCAAACTAAATTCCATGTTACTTGGTAATTGCTCAGCAGCATCCAGAAAAAGATGACATCATTTGTCTCTGCTTGTTTGAAATTATAAATAGACATATATATAATATTTATTTATAATCTTTTAAAAAAGCAAAAAAGGATATCTTTTTCTGTGCATTGCTAAATAATCATACCAAATGATAAAATTTGATTCATTTGGGTATCATGGATTTTATTTATTATTTATATTAAAGATGAATGTTAGTGTAAAAATTTAGAATATTCAAGAATAATCAGCTTTATTGACATTGTTTGCTTTAATCTAAACTGCAATCTTATGATTTAAATGTCAGCACATTTAATCACATGGCCTATTAACCAAGATAAAAATTAAACTTTACTTTGGAACTGGGCTGGCAGTTCAGTTATTGATTAGTAAATGAGTAACTACTTGTTATTAGCTAGAAATAAAAAAGAAAGGTAAATTTCAAAAACTCTTGGATCTTTTGGTATTGTCTTTACTATTTCTTTATAAATAAATGTTAGGAATAACTTCTCCAAGGCCGTTTTATCTTACTATAATATTTTAGGCATTATTTATATGTAGAAGTGTATCAAATATTGTTGATACCCACTATATATAATACTTGCATTATATCTGAAATTAAAATATATGATCAGTTAAAACGTTTTGTTTTTATTAATCAAAAATAGTCAAGCGTCGATGGTCGATAGGTCAGCACGGCTGCCTTACAAGTTTCCCCGGGTTAGCGGGTTCGGCCGATGCTATGACACATGGAAATAAAAATAAGGTACTTTAGTATTAGCACTGCTATGGTATAATCATTCAGCTAATAATATTCTAACACTTTAGGTCTGTTATTTTTTAAAGATTAGCATTTATTTATTTAAAAAATCAGTTTTTGAATTCAAATTAATTTTAAAAAATTATTATGAATACGATATGTTGTATATAAAAATTTTTTGGATAAAAAAATTAGTAAACAAAAACAATTTTTGACGTTGTTTATTTAATTGAAATTTTTTATTTATTTCGTAATCATAATATTTTTTTAAAAATTAACTTGAATTCAAAAACTCATTTTTTAAATATAAAGTTTGCTAAACCTAAAATGATACTTCCCAACTAATGAAAATATATTCACAAAGTTAGAGTAATTATCGCCAGTCACTTCATCAGCGCTAATCCAAAAGCACCAAAAATAAACTTTAGGAGTAATTGTTGTTTAGAATAGTATAACAATTATTCTTATTTTCATAAATTACTTGATATTTATTTAATGCAGACCTGGAATAATAAGATATGCTTCTCGTTAATAAAATGCGGATTTCACTTGAATGATGTCATTCAGAGAATGTTTATTAATACAAAATCAAATGAAATCGTATTCCAACTAAAATAAATTTTGCAGTGCTAATTTAATATTATGGATTATACAATAACAGACAATCTTACCTTTTTAAATTATATCCCTCCATTTTGACATTAAATTCCCCTATTGGAAATAAATACATATTTATTTAATGCTCATTTAATATTATGGATTATACAATAACAGGCAATCTTACCTTTTTAAGTTATATCCCTCCATTTTGACATTAAATTCCCCTATTGGAAATAAATACATATTTATTTAATGCTCATTTTATAATATACATAAATCAATGGGTTTAATATATTAAAAAAATAATTATCTACAATATATTTAACTAACTGGCTATCCTTATATATATAGAGAGAGAGTCTTATAGTGCATGTCATCCATATCTACCTTTGTACTTAATAGCTAGAGAATAATAGAAAAAAAAGAATGAAAACTGCCAAATTCTCATCAGTTAGTAAGCTTGATATTAGTTGTTCCTCTTTGAAAAGTTTTTAAAATATTATTATGCAAAAGGAGAGCTATTTACAGATTAATTTATATATGTGCTGAATTAAGAATTTTCACAGTAAATAGGATAAACACATATATTGGACTCATCCATTTTTGAAGTTGCTTGTTATTGGTAATATCTCTCACTTAAAAAAACAAATTAAGATATATATATAAAAATATATATATAAATAAACTTCAATATTCATTTCAGCAGAATTAATCTTTTCGATTTGTCCAGATCATACACTCTGTCAAATGTCACAATTCAATTTACAGGTTTTACTTTTCCTACATGCACTGTACAATGATTACTATCTTTAGACAATTAATTAAAAAATATTAAGAATCATTCATTAGATAAGAGAATATTTTATTGTTTAGCTCAGATATAAATTTTAAATCATATTAAAGATCAATTTTAATTATAAACATATTGTCTTTTATTCAATATCACTTCTTGATTACATACATGCGTCTCATAAAATGCTCTCTGTATAGAGGTTCAGTGAATTAAAATGAACATTTTCACAGATAAATAAAACAAAAATATAATCAAATTTATTCACATTTGAAATTGCTTGTAGTTATTATATGTCTTATTTCAAAAAAATAAATAAAACTACCTCCCCCTCCCAAAAAAAAGACAAATAATTCCCAAAGTTAATATTTTCTATTGGCTATTGAGAAAAATGTTAATTGAAATATTTGGACTTAATGTTTAAATGTGTAAATCTTATGAAAATACTTATTGTAGTACCAAACATACATTTAAAAACTTCTGCTATATATTAACCTGGCCAGATCATGTCATTTATGAAATGTAAACTACAACATTCATACTATTTACAAGATATCTCGTAAGTCTATAATCACATAATTAATGTATATTTTATTTTACTTTTAGACCAAGAAGTTTCTGAACAAGGAAGAATGCTAGAAATAATAGATTTTATGGAAAACTGACATCTAAAATGAATCACTACAAAATTTAATAAATTGCATACTGAATGTGAACTAATAATAATAAATTGTATTGTCCTGAATTTAGCACAATAACAGATTGATAGATTTAAGAGTTAAAAATTCTTAGATCAAAGTACAATCTGTCACTTTTTGTATTCAAATATCACATGAAAACTCATAACAAAGAACACTATTACAGATTGTCTTACTGTTTATGCAAATATGAAAACACTTTTTAAATGGAAATAATATAAACAGCTATTAAGTATTATCTTAATGAGTTTTTAATGCAGAACATTCTTTTTAAAAGCAAATGTTATACTGTTAAATATATTATAAAAAGTATACACATTTTCTATTGCATACATTTTAAAATGCATTTCACTGAAAAGAAATATATATTTCCTATCATGTGTTTAACAGTATGCCCTTTGTTTTTGAAAAAAGCTACTCTGCACTAAAAATGCAATAAAGTTATATTTAATATTGTTTATATTCTCTATTTATTGAAGCATTTTTATAATTACATAGAGGAATATTGCATTTTAACAATAGAGTTTTTCATAATTTATTATAGTATTTGTCTTGCAGGAATTTCAAAAAGTCTTATTATTGTCCAACTATAATAGGAGTGTCAAAAAAAAAACATCTGTTACATTCTTAGGGTTTATGATTGGCATCAGCATAAAATTCAACTCCTACAAAAATTTAAAAATGACTCATAAAACTTTGATTGAATGGAATTTTATGAATCCATAGGTGTAAGTAGATTTATTAAATTTTTCATTAGTACATTATCAAGCATATAATACTATAACTGATAAGATCATTGGTAAGTAAGACTGTTGATCCAATAAAACAATCTAAATTTGTATTGAAAATAATACTGGACAAAATTATTTTAACTTTTTTTATGAAGCTAGAATGGTATTATATGACATATTAGAAGGAAACTAGAATAATTTATTATCAATTCGCATTTTAAAAAATTTCATTATCATTTATTGTCTAAACTCTATTTTCTCTTTCATTAGTCTGTTATTCTTAAGTACATAACCTTTTTTTATCTTTTGCTTTCATTATTTTTTGACTTTGTACTTTTTTGTTTTTCTATTGATTTCCATTCCATTACCTATTATATATATCTCTAATTACCTATTTTTATATATGCCTATAGTCAATTATTCTACTTTTAAAAATACCTTTTATTGTCCCATATATACACTTAATATCTTAATTTTAAATTTCATCTCTACATAGCATTCTCATACATTTTCTGATTTCTCCCATCTCTACAACCTACAATTTTCTTTTATTCCTTGCAGTCATTTTCTACTTTTTAAATTCCTATAGCAAAATACTTTTGATCATTATTTCACCTGTCCTATATCTCTATTTTTATTTTTTCATAGAAGATCTTCCTAATTAGAATTAGATGACTTCACCAATAACTCAAATAATTTCACCATATAAGATACTATTCAAATCAGAAATTACATTCCAAATACTCAATCAAGAATGCCTTCAAACAACCAAAGAATTATGCAACTGTAAAGTCAACTGGATTTCAATTTATTAAACAATACTGCAGTCTCATTGACAGTTTCAGAGCTACCTATAATTAATATACTTATCTGCTTCAGAAATAGAACTTAACAGCTACCTATAATTAATATACTTATCTGCTTCAGAAATAGAACTTAACAGCTCTTAAATTAAAAGGTTGAGGCAAATTCAAACCATAAATGACATTGTTAATGATTGTTAAATCTATGCATGATGACCGACAATATAATAATGATTGCTAAATCTATGCATACAATAGGTAATTGAAAAACTCAATATAGCCTTAAATGAATCTCTCTTTTGGTTGGTATCTCTATAAATTATTTTATAATATTTGTTTCTAGATTAAATGTCTTTAAAAAAACCTAAGCAAAAGTTTCCTCAAGTGCATTATTATGAAGGACTCTTTTATTTCTAGGTTGTATAGTGATTCTTTAAGTTATTTCTTCTCCATGGGAAAATTAAATCCAAAATAATCATGTGAAGATCACATATATGAAAATCATAACTATACAAATATACACATATTTTTTAAAAAAATCAAATTTTTTTTAGACTAAATACAATCTTAAACCTATAACTGATTCTAAAAAAAAACCACAGTTTTTTCTTCTAAAATTTCAAATAACCCTAATGAAGTCAAATTATAAGTTTTAAATTTATTACTCACAGAATCGATTAGTACCAACATTAAATATTCTACTTTATTTGGAAATAAAATAATATTAATAACAAGTACAAAGTATTAAATAAAGATTACCCAATGGTAAAGATATGTCTTGACTATTTTTTTAAAATTTACTTTATTACTTTTTCTTCTAAAAGTATAGTAAGGTATTTTTTTAAAAAAATAATTAAATGGTTTTATTGCTTGGGAGTTTATATGAAGTTTGAGCATTGGCAGTATCAGAACTGATATCGATCTGAAGATCTTTTGCTCCAGAGTCCGACACTCTTACCACTGTACTTAAGCATGCAGGGCAGTAATTATTTATGTTTTATAGATTGCTCACATATTAAATGAATAAATTTCATTTATATTTAATTAAAGAACCTTGTCGCTCCAGACACTCTACCTTTGCACTTATCTACACAGGTCAGTAATCTATTTATTCTTCATCAATAATTATTGATTGCACACACATTTTTATTGTCTAAATTTCTATCTACATGTAATTATTTTGCTGTGAATTATAAAGCTTTTGCCTACTGATTCTTTTCCAGTTAAATAGATAATAAAGCATTCTGGAAAAAAGATCAATAGAGTTTTATGTCATCTTAACAATATTAACATATTTTTTAATTTGTTAAAATATTTTACTGTTTAAATAGGATAGATGATACCAATATATATATATACACACGAACATACACACATAAGTATATATATAAAATTCTTACCTGAAATATATTTAATATTAATGAAAAACAGCCAATGGTCCTCATTCAACCTGTATATAACACCAGCTTTTTCCGTACAGTTATCACATAATATAATTTCTTCTTTATAACCACAGTAAGCACTTATATTTTTAGATCCACAAATTTCTTTAAAAAAAGCATATATTATTAATGTATATATATAATAAAGAATAGAAATGAGTAGATAATATCTATGTAAATAGAGATAACCTTTAACCTTTGATGTTGCCAAGAAATTATCAGTTAATACTAACTGATAATCTTTGAGGCTTAACACATTTTCTCACTAACCTATAATAGCTCTTTTGTTAAAGTTTTTTGTTGAAGTAAAAGGGGTCTCTATTACTTCAAACTCAAGTCTTTTATATGGATTTAAATTCAGAAAGCTATTTTTATAAGTATGAGAATATGAAAGAATAATTTCTTTTTGTCATTCTGCAAATAATATTCTAAACTTCTGCATATATATATATATATATATATATATATATATCGTAACCTTCTTAGCTAACAATCAATCTAGCCTCATGTAACCTTCTATCAACAACTAATCTAGCTAGCAATCATTCCCTCTGTCTCACATACTACTATATTGTATCCTTCTACCTCCAATTAACTAATTGGCCTACACGTTTGAAATAAATCCAACCATGTAACCCTCTCTTAAAACACTAATCATATACGAATCTGGCTGCATGTTTCATGGCACCAAATCTGCCCTTTGTAACCTACACTATCCGAATCATTATGACTATATGCCTAAAAAGAAATGTTAAACTAAAGAGATGATTTCTTTATTGGTTTAAGCCAGCATGAAACTATAAATCTAAAGAAGATTACAAGGTGATTAATGAAGATAAGAACTTCTGATCAAACCAGCTTTAAAATCCACAAACAAACAAACAAAATGTGATGAAATAAATTTAATATTCATCAAACCAATAAATAAATAATAATTGGATCGATGGAATTAATATGAAATTAAAATTATAAATTAAGTAATTGATAAATTAGGATGCAGATGACTAAATAGATGATGAGAATACGTAATAATTAAATAATAAAATGAGATGAGTCTGAGAATGAAGAGAAAAGAACAAAGATGTATGACAATAATGAATGATTAAGATGATGATAGAATAAGAGTTAATGAATGATTAAGATGGTAATAGAATAGAAGTTAATGAATGAATAATCAATTATGATAATGGAATAAGGTCCAATGAGAATGAATAAATAAAATAACGATCAAGACAAAATTGAAGAACAATGTTGATGATGGAGATAGATATCAAACTATAAACTAATATTATATTAAATGATAATAAGATAAACTGAATAAAATAGGAATTCCAAGCTTGACAAAACCAGATTACTCATCCTAAAGACAAAACAAGCTATACATTTTAAGACAAAAGAAGCAATTTACACCTTAAAGTTTGGTTGACTTTCATAAAACAGTGAATATAATATAACTCAAATCCAACTACAATAAATAACTAGATATAAAATTTACCATAAATTCAAATGCTACATTGGAAATTAATAACTTATTCTTCTCAGGGTTCAAGCAACTTAAAGATTGTTATACAAGATATACTTGGGTCAGTGAGAGGGATTTTGCCACTACCCAAATATAATGCACAAAACATCTTTTAATACAAAATTGAATTAACCAACAATATTTAGTAATTCCAAAGAAACTTTATGAACTCCAAAACTATTATAAACTTTAAGCTTCAAGAAATAGGAATAACTTTTTAATAACTAAACACAATAACTTACCAACTTCCTTTTCGCAAATAATTATAAACAATGTGATCAAGATCCATGAATGATAGATCTGCAGGTTCAAATAAACAGATTAAATCAATATCAAGTGTTTATCTTTTAGTATACCACTTAATAATATGCACTCTAGGTTAATAATATTCAGATTATTAAGTGATGATACCTTAGATGTACTCATAAATTATAGGGCTTAATAAAATTATTATGATATACCAACATATAGTTAATTATACTATATTGATTGATGATGATTTCAATATAACCAGATGATATGTCGATAGCAATAACAATAATAATGAATGTGGTGAGTAGCAATAAGACTATAGGCAACTAAATAAATTTTTAACACAAAAAGATTTATTTACACTATTTACAAATTTATTTCAGACACATTGCATGAAATAAAACAGACATTATATCAAATTAGGTATGGAAAATAATTGGCATCCCCATAGACTATACACATAGTATATAAGATAAAATAGTATAGTGATATTCATATTCTCACTATCATTATTAGCTATTTTTCTATTATTTATCTTAGAAAATAAGGTTAAACTCTATTTAAACTAATAAACAAGAGTGTATTTAAGTCTCTGGGATATGGGAAAATTTTAAAATCTAAACTCAAAATTATAAATTAGTGTATTAAACTGTAGCTATTTTATTTATCGGAATATGATAAGAACAATCATATTCAGCACAATTAGCAATTATTATTATTTACTATGAAGGGATTTATTGTATTAATGTGGGGACAGACATCAGAAGTCAAATGCACACATGACACTAAAACATTGCCTATGTCCACAACATAATCATTTAATAGTTAACCTATCTTACCGATCCATCAGCAAATCACTATTTGATGACAATAAATCAACATTGTCCATGCACATCTCTTGTTCTTCCATATAGAAATTCTATAATCACTAGTAAGTTTTGGTTGGTCTGTTCATAAACTGATAAAGATCCTACATCATAAAGACATTATTCCAATTAGGCAAACACTATAGATAAACCAGTGTCCATTAATCTAACTTTATCTTATCTTTGCTATTTGATTTTGAAATACTAAACTTCACCATACATAGTGGAAACTATAACCTCATGAGAGATCAAACAATAAAGGGAGGCTCTACAAAACAACATGATAGTTGTACAATAATATGGCCAATTCTAATACCCTTTTCATAGGTATAAAAGTGTGGGCTATTCCTCATCACAGGGAAATAGAATTCAGACCATGGATATCATCCTCTCTTGGGATTAACTATGCTAACTAAGCACTAACTATTGATCAGCCTTGACAATATCATCCTCTCATGTAATCAGCAATGGTAGAATTTTCTATCTGCCCATGTCCAATATCAATAATACTATATTTGAAGCCATTATATGTGGCACATACTTATCTGCTAAAAGCTGTCACGAATCCTTATCAATATAATAGCAAGACAAAACAATTCTAACAATAAAAGTGTCAACATACATATTCCATTTCACAATGTAGAAACTATCAGTGTATTAAACGACCAACCTGTAAGTCAAATGACCATTAGTTATTTTTACAATAATTATAATACCTTTGTTATAGCAAGCAATATGAATGTAAACAATGAAGATTAGCCTACATTTTATATTTAAAGTGGACATGTTCATTCATAGGCAAAATTAAGAAATGGAAAAGGCTTATATCAATTATTTCATATAAGAAAACAATTGGGTCAGTATAGTATATCTTTGACAAAATTTAGTCTGTTTGTTCAGCCTTCACTAAAATATTAAAATCTATTTTGAAAGTGCGAGAGATAAATATCACTTTCTTTCTCTGTCTAGATAAATGATATTTAATATTATGTTTTCCCTCAACTGGGAAAATAACAAAAATATGTGTAATTGTATATATCTTTAAACATCTCTTCACCCTTACTTAAATATATTTTATACCACAATACATAAATACAACCCAAAAAACTAAATAGTACATTATAAACAGTATATTACAATAATATAATCCTAGGCAATAAACAAAAATAAACATTTTCTCCCCTTATATTTTGTCTTTCTTAGTTCAAAGTTTGTTCCATCCTTATGAGCTGAATGATATGGAAACTGATATTAAGAGCAAACATTTATAAGTAACACATATATATATTATGATTATTATATCCGATGTCAGCATAGTGAGACACTATTCAAACACTTCCAAGTGTAGCACAATTAAAATAGGTTTATCCACATTTTTTTTATAGATAATTTTCCTTAAATGAATTTAGATGTTTATTACGATCTTCAAACAAATTTTTTTTTAAAAATCATTTATTGATTTATTTACTTCATTTTCCCATCCGTGGTAATATTTGTAATAATTTTAAATGATCTTGGCATTTTTAAAACATTTTAAAATATTATTAATTTGCATGTTGTACAATAAAGATTTAAAAGTAAATATTTATTTTATTTTATTTCTACCAGCAAATTATGATGTATTTAATAATACTAAGAAGAATTTATTCAATTATGAGCAATTATAAATACGATATTCTTGGCATTATTTTTTTTTTAATCTGAAATTTTTTTCCATTTTCAATAACTAAGCAAATTGGTCCTAAAGCACACTTGGCAGACAAGTTTCTTCCTTAACAAGAATAGAAAATAATTTTACGCATTTTTCTTTTAAATTGATTGAACTTTAAATAACTTAAAATGAATTTTTAATTTGTCTACTTCATATTTTCACACTTTTGTTCAAAATTATTTAGAATTATATTTTATGAAGATTACAATTTATAAGCAACCGTATTTTTCTGCTTTATACTAAAGAGCACAAAAACAAAACATTTTAGTCTTTGTCTTTTAAATCTAAACAATTTACACATCATTTTTAAATCTGAAAATTGACTAATATAAACAAAATAAAAGTAATTGCTTACATTTTCTGGAATTGTTCTTAGTTTGAAGTAGTATTTGTTGAGGCAAATAATTATCTATATGGCTGTTATTCTATTTCCTTCAGTATGTATCTCAGTAATTATAAAATCGATGAAAAATAGTGATGAAAGTATTCAAGGTTTTAAAGTTTTTTTATTCCATATTTTTAAATGCACATTATCCTGTAATTTTATTCAATTCAATGCACAAGGTTATTACTTTTCAGCTTTTTCTTTTTACTTTACTTTATAAGTGTAGAAATTGAAGTCCTTTGATTCTGATTTTTTTTCTTAATACCCCCCCCCTACAAACTTTGTTATATTATTTATACCTTGTATTACATTGCATTATGGTGCCAAATTGACCAATAACTGAACAGTGTGAATAAATTAATATTTCTCCCTCTAGTAATAAAAAAATTAGACTGTTACATATCAATTTAAATTTTGTAAACAATATATTTGAAGATTGTTCACAAAATTTAGAAGAATTATAAATTGATTTTCTTTTCTTTGCGCTAAAATCGATAATTATTTTAAGTACATTCTAAAGCATATATCTGTATGAATATTTTATATAAGTAGTCATAAGTAACATGCACATGTATATATCTTTAAATAGGATTTAAAAGATTTATACTAGCGATAACAAATTGGTTATAGTGAAATAATATTAGCAAAGAAATGTGTGTGAATATTTGTTTAATTTACTTTATTTAACATTTTAAACTTTATGCTTTAAAACAGATTTTATATTGTTTAAAATATATATATATATTGTAATGGTAAATGAGTTCGGTTTGAACCCAGAACCAAGATATATGCAATAAATATAAGATATTCCATGTTCAACAAGCACATATATATATATATATAAATTTAAAAATACCCCACTACATATATCTGTGAATTTTATAAATCCTAGTTTAAATCAATATAATTAAATTCAACAATGGAGATGATGATAATGGTTTTATGATCACAAACACTCTAAAGTATTTTATTTGTTTTCAGTTTATATTTGAAGAAATTCCCGTTTGCCAACCCCCCCTCAAAAGAAAACGTTTACTTAGAATTCTGTAAGATAACAATCATCATCAATTACAAATCATTACCATAACCTCCCAACAAATTCCTCATTGGTTCACATGTTCTTAGAGTTGTGTATAATTTATAAACTAGCATGTGTATATGTGTTGAAGTTATAATATTTAAACTTATGCAAAATAAATAAGTGGATTAGTAAACAATATAACCATTTGTTAATAAAACAAAATGTAAATAGTTGGATTATAGCTATATAATGATAATTCCAAATATAAATCTCAAATCAAGCATATAATAATTAATAAAATATTAACAATAGTTTATATATTTTATTTCCTTTTCATTTAATACTTTCACGTATATAGATATAAGATAAAGTACACAATCCTTAATCTATTTTCAGCAAGTAGTTCATATATTTAGTTTTTTCCCCGTTTAGTAATTTTACACATAGATATAAAATCAATCACATAATATTTAATATATTTTCAACAAATAGTTCATATGTTTAGTTTCTTCTAGTGATTCCACCTGTGTGTGTGTATATATATATAAAGTGCATCATAATGCGACATTTAATATATTTTCAACATATAGTCTAACTTATCACAATAATTAATTTCTTTTAATCATTATAAGTTTAAAGTCTCTTCTCAATATTATAGAATGAATAGCTTAATATCTTACTGGTAAAAAACAAATATTTAACATCCTACATCCTAGGTTTAGATATCCATTTTCTTCTCTATAATTACAGTTGATCATCTTCATAAATTTTCCTCAAGCATATGTTTCTTCCTTTCATACACTGAATAATTAAATTAGAGTTATAGTAGTATAGTGCAGGTAAAAACACATAAGTCTTTGGCAATTTGACTGTGTGAACTTGTTCTTTCCCTTTACTCGTAGGTTATAAGAGGTAGTGATATAATTTCATACATTGCATCATTATTTACTGAATTGAGCTGCATACTCGGTCTCTTCCGACTAACATGCTACTTGTTCTTCATGGCAAAAGATCCATTATCGTAATAATTTTATAGCTTATAAGATACATGTTGCAATTTTAATTAGTGGTAAGGCAAAAACTCAACTCTCCTCTTTGTGGCTTATTTTAACACTGCTTCTTCATATAGTTTGTCATTTAGATTCCTTCAATCATCGTTGGAATGAAGTTGATCTTTGCATGAATGATTGCATACTGTCTGCTATCATTAATAATTACCTATACCATGATGTAGACTATCTTTTTGGTCTCAGTAGCACCTACCATAATGCAGACTGTTCCTCTATCTGGAACCCCAAAGAAAAATATTCTGTAGTTTTTTCTTTAACAGCACATGGGGACACAAACTTGTCTACATTATTATATTCCTTTTTAAAATCAATTCTGTATTACAACAAAGATAATTCTTTGACAATAATATTCTTTTATTTGTACTTTCTAAAATATTATTGAATTCTTTTTCTTGGATTTAAACTCACCATTCTATTTTCTATTAGAATCAATGAGATTTTATTACATGATTGGAAATAAGTGAAACTAAAAAAGATCTTAAAATGCCCCTTTAATTTAAAAACGGCATATTTTCTCTTTCTTTACTGTATGTATGCATACATAGGTGCACACACACACACACAGTATTCTTCAAATCTAATTAATATGGTTTGCATTCCTGATACTAGGGTTATAATATATATTGTAACCGTTCTGTATGAGATGATTAAATCATTCATACCATATGCGTTTAGGCAAAACCTATAAGCATGTAGATACAGTCTAGCTCAGTTCTACTACTATCATCTTCCTATTAGCAAATGTACTAATACAAATAATAATAACACATCTAAAATATTCTTAATATTTCTCTATTTATTTATTTAACTATCAAATAAATAAGTATCTTATGAAACTGATTATCCCAACATCAGGACGGTTAGATTTTTAAAACACTGAATATACTCAATATATATATATATATTGTAGCCCTTGGATTTGTCCAAGACACCAGTTTTGGAGTTAAATATGCAAAATAGGGTTCAACAAAAATTTTCCTCATAATGTATGTATTTTTTTTTCCTTTAATAAGAAATTTTTTTTAGCACAGACCAAGTTCGAACCCATATTTATAAGGATTGTGTATGTTTGACTTAGTAAGCAATCTAAAAATTTATTATTAAGATGTTTCTATCCAAAAGATTATTTTAGTTTTATTTATGGATCAAGTTAATATTAAAAACATATTAGAAAAGAAAAATTTATACATTTGTTGATAGGTTAACTGAGAAAAGGGAGGAGGTGTGTGACTATTGAAAACTACATTAGATAGTGAAAATGAATGGACATTATTTTATGCTAAGTTAGAAATAAATAGTTCAGGAAAGTAAATGAAAAAATAATAATAATAATAATATAGGTAGAATAGTTGTAGTAAATAAAGATTAAGGCATTAAATCAGTCAAGTTAAAAAAATGTATATATGCAATGTGCGTGTGTGTATATAATTTGATTATAGATTTTGATTGTAAAATTCACAATCAATAATCGTTTCTTGTCATGTTGTAAAGCAATCTTTAAATAAGAAATTAATTCATTTTAATAAGTTTAATATTAGCAGCCAAATTTAATTCAAAGTCTGGGTTTGAAACAGCTGTAATATATATTTTGTTTCATTATTAAATGAAAAAGTAAAGGGGATAAGATAACTTCTGTTATTTACTTTTAGTATAAGTTTCATTGGTGTTATATTACTCAGTCAATTATCCAAGTCTTTAAAAGACACAGATTTCACCAAGGAATTTAAGTGGACCTTTAATTTAGACCATTAATGATGAATGGTCTGTCAAATGTCAAAATTTAATTGGCAGTTATAACTGTTGAATTGTAAAATTAATTGTAGTCGTTTGTTAAAATACAGATGTGAAGTGGGCCTGTTTTTCTAAAAGAGCAAAAAGGTTAAAATTAATTAAGAAAAGAAAATGACCATATGAATTTTCTCTATAAAACCTCTGTGTTAACAGAAGGGGGGCTCTCTCTTTTATTTTGAAGCTTTCTGTGACAGGTTTTCTAGATTGACTTAGAGAAAACTGTGCTGTAAAATTTAAAAATCGTTTATTGTACTTTTTGTCTCTTAAGAATAACTTGGCTAAATCTAACATTGTCTTAAGAAAAGACAATGTGTAGTGAATAAATTTTAAGTGAGCACACACACATTTCCTCCAGAAGTCAACTAATGGTCATCCTGTATCAACAGATGGTAATAAAAATTTAAACCACAGAAATTAAACTTTGAGTTTAATATTGTTTATATATGCAAATAGTAAAATTTAAAACTCAGAAGTTGATGTATATATAAGTCAATTTAAAATATAAAATGAGTTTAAAATTGGAAAAGGACAATCAAAAACAGAGTGATATTGTGAAAAAGTTAAATGAAGGCTGTTTAACTGAAACCTGCATAAAATTAAAAAGTTTAAATGTAATCTACATAGAGTTGGAAATGAGAAACGTGGTTCAACAGAATAAAACTGTATATATGATGGCAAAGGAACCAAACTCTATTAAAAGAACTTTTTACTACAAAGACTTATATGCTCTTATAAACCGATCAAGGAGGAATGGAAAAAAGGAAAAGTGGAAATCGGGAACTTGGGAGGACACTTGCTAAAGGACTTTATATAAGTATAATTTTTTTTATTATTCACTCTTTATGTGTGTAGGACATTTAATATAAAAAAAAAAGAATTTCTTTCTTTGTAATGTATCATGTATATCTTCTATTTTAAAATTAATTCATGTTAAAATTACAATTGTATTATTTTGGGGGCAGGTGATGTTGACATCAGATGATTTTATATATGTTTATTTAAATGCTTTTGCTATTATTTTTATTTTGGGGGTAGGTGAAATTTATATCATGTTCTGATATGCCTTATTTAAAATGCTTTACAAACAATTTAAAAAAAACAACACTTAGAGATATTATTATTAGCATCAGAAGTTATTGTCAAATGCTTAGACTTATAAATAAATTGCTTGTCTATTGAGTTACATCATCATCATTTTCTTATAAAAGTGCATGGAAATAGTTTTGAAAATTTTGTGCGCATTCCTTATTGTTTATTATTATTGTTATCATAGATTTAAGGCCAGAAACAAGCTGATTTATGCTTGGAAAATTTATGGGCTCATATTCCAGTGCACTAGTCGCAAGAATAGTAAAGAGATTAAAGTTTTACTTGTATAATTTGATGTTTCGACCTATATGTGTGTGGATAGACAAAGATCTCCACAAAGCCAGTGAAGTCTAGTTCACTAAGATATGTATGATATATTCATAAAGTATTTGAACCCAGTGGAAGAGTTTTCCCACTTGATTATTCTCCACACCCTAAGAAAGTTTCTTATTTTGATGGCCAGAGGCAATTGGTATATCTATGTTTTTGTATGACTAGCGATAAAAATCCTAGCATATCTCAACCTTAATGAAAAGGTTCTCTCTTTTTCAGGTCACTACCTGCCTCATATTAATATTTGATATTCCTTACGTGTATATGAGAGATAGCCATGATAAGCATTATTATAAGTATCATACCAGGTCGCAAACTCAATTTAATGTCATAATGGTGTATTTGAATATTGTTTTTGTACATTTGATTTAGCATTCGAGCCAAAAATAATTAAGTTAATAAATGTTAAGGGTTAAATAAAACTTACGAATGATTGGGCATAAGCAATGCGTATATAAATTTATTTATAAATATTTACATAGCCAGCTGAGAACTTCGCTGGAAAGGTAATATTGTTAAAATATTATGTCATAAGAACATGAGCATAGAGTATGTGCACTATGATGATGATTGATTTTGATGCCGATTTGTTTGCAATGACTTAGTCTCACTATTATTAAGATATCTCTGTTGTAAAGATTAGGGCAAAAGAATATTTAATCAGGATGATAGGATAAGATGAAAAAATTTGAGAGGGAATATTAATTTTAGATTTGTTAAATAAAATTATTAAATTTAATTAGGGGAGAAGTCCGTTCTAACACAAATCAGTAATAAAAGAGAAAGCATTGAAAACGGGAAGAAATTGGTATTCACTAGATTTAAGATAAAATGAAAGCGTAAATATAATGTATATGTTTTTGTATTGAATTATAGCATGTTAAATAATTTTTGTTATTTGTTTTAAATAAAATTTGTGTGTGTCTCCATGTTTTTGTGGGTTATTATTATCTAGATATTTCCAATCCAATCATACATCAATCTATTATAATTAACATTTGAATTATCATGTACGGTAACTAATATTCAGTAAAATTATTTAAAAGGTTAATTTCAGATAGTTAAGATTACCAAATAATTTAATATTGTGAAGTATAAACTGTGAATAGAGATAGTTATTGAGTGATAGCGAGTGCAGAGGGTGGGCATAAAATCCTTTCTCCACCCGTTGTATTCAAACCCCTCTCTAGACGCATTTTGTTTATATAATTTTGTTATAATTGCGACTATGTTTTATGATGTGTTTATAAAGATTTAATAAGCTTAAAATATTCTGAGCTTTAATGTAAATTGATATTAAACTGCATTAAAGACAACCGAGATCACCTTGGAGGCGATCATGAGAGAAGTGTTTATCACCAATAATCTGTCGCAGCTTATTCGATTTCCACACCTAATTATTCGGAAAAAAAAAACAACCCTGAGAAGAGATTATAATGTGAGAAAGGAGCTAGCAAAAATGTAAAATTTAATGATAAAATAAATAATAGTGTAATAGACATATGGATGTGAAGTTGATGGAGGGGTGGATCAGGAAGGTGGAGATGAATATAGAACTTTATAATTAGAATAAAATTTAATTGTAGCTTTAATCATAGTGAATGGGGAATGCGCTGAGAATAACCAGGAATTCTTAAAGATATTAATATTGTCAATTTTAATGCGTTCTCATTCTTCTCTAAATTGATTATGTATTAACCCATTCATGAAATATTATTACTAAGAGTATTGAATTGAGATTTAACCTTTATATTTTATTAGAGTTGCAATTTGGCACCCTGGCAATTAAGCTTATAGATGTTCTGTACCATCATCATCACCCCAGTAGGCTTCAGAAATAGAGTCAGCTGGGAATGGTGAAACATCCATTGATCCATCCTTAAAATGTTGTAATTGGCATGCAATTTATCTGCAAGTGTGTCAATGCCATATAGATTTAAATATACTATAATCAATTCATAACGTGGATGTACGATTATTTGAATAAAATTCTCATTGGTTAGAATAAAGTTATAATTAGCTTAAACTATCAAATAATATATATGATATTTGTAAGCTCTCCCAATCATTTTAGTTATATTTAAAATACAATGTAAATGACCGATCGAGAGATTGCAAAATGCGTTTCATGTTAATTTAATAAGTTTTTATAAAGTTAACAAAATAAAGAATAAATTTTCATTTGGTAGAATTGATTTTTATTGAGTTACAAGGAGATTATACATTATACTTATGATACTTACAAATTATTTTATACATTGATACTTGAGAAATTATTTAATCTATATATCGCATATTTAATTGATACTGAAGAAATGCATCTTTCATTAATTTATATTTAAGAAAATTTTCATCTTTCAAAAACCAATATTAAGGAAAATATCTTCAGTTAGATTTGGCTACAACGTGGAAGCCTATTAAACATCAATCCCCTAGCCAAAACTTATTCATTTAGTAAATATAATTTCGTTAGAAATCGCAATATATATATTTAATTAATTCATTTTGTTTAGAGATTTTTAATTAGTTAGAATATATATTGTAACCTACTAGAATGAGAGTGAGGTGTGAGAAAGAGAAAAGAAAGATAGGAAAGAAGAAAATGCTAATAATGAAGTGGAGATAGAGAATAGAGGGAGAAAATTATGAAATGGAAATAAAAATGATGATGATGAAAGGTACATGGAAAGGAAGAGGGAGAAGATGATAAGGGAGGTATAGAGAGAGATGTTAAATTGTATCTTAATGAAAGGAGAGAGGGGTGTGAGAAAGAGGAAAGGAAAATGCTAATAATGAAATGGAGATAATGATAATGGTAAGAATAAATGATGGAAAAGAAAAGAGTTGAGGAGGAAGAGAAATGGGGAAAAGTAATAGAAATGATATATGTAATGGAGAGAGAAAAGAAATGAGATGATTGAAAGATATGAAAAAGAGATATAAGAAGAAGATGGAATAAAGGAGAGAGAAATGAAATGAGATGATAGAAAGAAACTCTTAACAAATGTTTTAAATGGCTGAGATGATAGAAAGATATGAGAAATGACATGAAAAGAAATGGAATAAAATTGAAATGAAATGAAATAAAATATAAATGAGAGACTCTAAACGACTCGGCTCAGTGGAGTTACAATAAATTTAAAGAAAAGAGATGATGATCCAGAGATGTATAATCAAATAAATGTCAAATGCAATACTGATGAACTATAACTACTACAGCATATTAATATTTTAATAAACCATACAAAAGATTATCTAAATCACTAATCAATACTTACCATATTAGTCCTACTAATAGATTATACACTCTCTGAATAAGACCTATGATGCTTTGCTTTAAAATATTATCTTACAGAATTATATTTACTAAAACAACAAGAGTAAATAACTTCAGGGATTTTAAAACTAACACTCTTGTGTAAAATTAAAGTTTAAGTTAAGTTGCCTAATAAAGAATTATTGTCATTAATAAATAAATAAGTGACATCTTAGCTGACCATAAAATAATTATAATATGTTCAATCTTAAAATAATAAACAAAACAAACATTAATTCACAAAATTTAATGAATCAATTTAAACTTAACTAATAATGGCCTATTATATAAGATATTACTTGAGCAGAGAAAAGAACAAGGGTACTTTTAATGCCTTTCCATACTCACAGACAACCACTAAAGACCTCAAATGCAAATGAATGAGAATTCTTTAAATATATCAAATTTAAGATGATGATAGATGATGTGCAGTGAATATAAGATAAGGTGCAGCTCCTAAAATAATATTAATTAAAATATTCTTCTGAAGTACTAATATTGTTAATCTGATATTGTATAATCTTTAGTCTGAAAGATATACCGATAATTTAAAAAAAAAACTTTTAACTAAGTATTTAATTAGGTATCTGCTATAATGCAATTATCTGTATTTATGATTCAATATGAGAATCATTTACTTTAAAATAGCTTGTTTTTTTTTTAATTTTCAAGACAATATTAACTATATTTATTATCTTAGAATATACTTGTAAATTTCTGAATTTAAGATTCAATAACTTTTACATTTTAAGATTTTGTGAACTTGGAACCCAAGATAGTAATATATTCTCATATAAAAGTAAAACAAACAAAACAAAACCTTTAAAATAATAATAATAATTTGATTTATTAATAATAATAAGAAATTCTTATAAATTTAATGGACTACAATCATTGCCAATATCACACTGGGATTTAATATAAGTATTTTAACTTTTAACAATTTCCCTTAGTTTACATTAGTATACTTAATAACAGGCTAAGGCTATTCAATTTTAATCTCTTTTAATAATTAGAGATTTTACAATCTTTAACTTTAATTATAATGTCTGTATTTAATAAGCACATTATAATTTTTTTAATTAAAATATTTTAAAACATTGTGGTGTCATCTAGTAATCAGAATTACACACAAAACTATATTTATATTTGAACCTCTAACTTAATTTTATAATCCTAAACTTAACAAACGCTAAGTTGGAAAAGCATATATTTTGAAAACTATAACTATTTATACTGACATAACTAATATTAAATTAATGATATATTTTTAAATTAGACTAAGCTAATCTTAAAATAAAACTAAGTTAAGTGTATAGGACATTCATTCATCAGAGATCAGTTATACTTTTTTTTTTTAAATAACTTTAGTCCACATAAAATTATTCCCTCAATGTTTTAAAGATAATGATGTAACAGACTTACAAATCCAGCGGCGAAATTCTGGATGAAAATATTAAATTAGTATGTGTGAATTGCCACTTATACCATATGCATATTTAACATACTTTAAAATAAATATAAATTATTGTTGTTTAGCTTGTGCATGATAAAACTATCATAGCAACACAATTCAAACATTGATATACCTATGAGCCTTAAATTAGCTACAACTACCTGAAGAAATACATTTCCTCAAACAGGCATATCTTGTCATCACAAATCTAAAACAAATGCAACATCACCTACTGTGGTGGAATTAGTATTAAATCATCATGAATGATAGGCAAAAAGAATATAAAAATACTAAGCTCCTCAGAGCTGGAAAATAATATGATGGTTTCCAAAATACCTAACTATGAGGCAAAACTAAAATGTCTGGAATTCATCTACAGTACATTTGAGAACAGGAACACACACCAGAAAAGCACAATCCTCTCATGGGATTTCCAATGCTTATAAATGTGATCATCATCACTGAAAAATACAATATAATAACTCTCTTTTGGGGAAAAGCACTATCAAATCATGGAAATACAATACAATAAGGATGGAGGATTTTCTCTACTCCATAAAGCATATTCAAAAATTATGAACTAAGTCTAACTCTTGAGGCTAAACAATACTAACTAATAGCAAGATATATACTTCACCTGAATTAACTAAGTAATTCGTAAGAAGTTTAAAAATACAAAACGTATTCAATGTTTGAACCAACAAAATACACTGTCAAGTGACTACTATGAGAAATATTTTAAAATTAAATGCATATAAAATTCCAGGCAAGGCACAATGCACACATAATAAAATATTAAATGCTAAAATATAGTAACTAGTGGACTTTTTAAAATTGTAAATTAAATGCAAAAATATTTACTTCTCAATGAATATAAAATATTTATAGTTATTATTAATATAACATTCATAAAACAAATGAATTGATATTCTCTGATAAACTTCTTTAGTAAATTTAAAATAAAAATTGAGTAAAACATCCCATTTATATGAAAATAAGACTGTGATATTTAAATCTCTATAATAAAATTATTAAATAGAAACTAGCTAGTGTAGTGCTTAATAAATAAACTAAATCTACTTAAGAATGGCAAAAAAACATTTGCTCATTCAAATAAACCTATTTCGTTTTAAAATTATAACCCTAGTTTACCTGTATATTTATGCAAAAGTGTTACAAAAAAAAAAAATTATTAAGAACATAAATATTTTTATGTTTTTTTTTTTTTAAACCAATAAAACAAACAATAAAATAATAATAATAATAATACAGCAACTTAAGTTCATATTTCCGCTCCAGAATGGTTTTCCATTTTATACATGTAGACAAACTCTTTAAGCTATTTTATTTATCCAAGTTTGAAGCTTCAGTCCGAACACTTATAAAATATATGGCAATGATTTTCAAACGAAAATGTCAAGAATTCCTTAATAATGCTTTCATTTTTTTAAAAACAATTTTAAAAACTTAAATAATGAAAATAAGCCGGCATAAAAAAAAAATTCTTCAGCTGAGCACATTATTTTTATTTATAGGATCTTTGGGTTTTGAAATGCATATAATAATATATATTTCTTTATCTGAATTTCTTTGTCCTCTTTTAGGAAAACGCATCTTTTAAAATATAGTTTGTTTGTTTTTTAAACATATTTTTTATATAATAATATTTCATGACGTGTTTTACTTTAAACCAATTTTCTTTGATTATTTTAAACGTAAGAGTAGCCTTCTTTTAATATATATAATTCAAGACATTTCTCAGTTTATAGCTAAAATTAACTGTCATAAATTTATTTATAAATAATGTCAAATATAGCCCAATGATTTACTATGTACTTGACCAATATAAGTTTGTTACTGATATTTTGCCAATTACTTTGAAGTTTTGTCTCTGAATAATTTTCTTTTATTACTGGGTAAAATAAGAATTATTATTTAAAATACAATTTTATCTGTTTGCTTTCAGCTAAACAAATCCTTTCCATTTATGTCAAGGTATAAATAATAACTTTCTTTAGAACAACAACAACAAAAAAATTAATCGTTCTTTATTAGTTCACTTGAACCAAATGTAGCTTCATTATAATGTTTTTAAACTTAAAAATGTCTTTTTTCTTCTTTTTGCATATAATTTTAATTTAATAAGATAGGTATTTTGCATTTTATTGTCAAAATATTTTAGTGCCATCGAATATTTATAAGTAAATCATTATTAATTTGTTCTTTAATTTTACTGTAATCTTATTGTTCTGGTTGAAATTTAATATCAGGATAGTTACCTTTTTCTTCAGCCCTTCATCACTGCAAGATGATTTTAAATATTATACTTTAAATAAATAATAATTTTTTTAAAAAAAATACATTTTTTTTATATTTATTAAATAAGACTCTTGGATTCAGCTATTTGCAGTAATACAAAAAAAAAATAACAGCCCCCTGGTGAATTCCAGATTTTTCTTTTATACATGATATTGTTTAATACACCCATTTCTTATATTAGTTGGCTTGTAAGCCAATAAAATTATTTTTTATTAAACCTTACTACTTTTGACAGATCAGCTGTAAAGTCGATTTACTAACGCAATTTCTAATGATACCAAATCATGTGACTCACAGCTACAAAATCAAAAATTCATTGTTTAACAAATGTTAGGTATTATTTTTTTAAATAATATTTTTTTAAACATAATAGTAATAAATATAAAATTCAGAACTATTCCTCTTTATTAACTTTTAAATATTTCTTCCATAAATTTATACCCATCCATTTATTTATTTATTTTTTTATAAATATTAGAATTAAAATATTTTTTATTTTTATTTTCTTCTTATGTTTATCTATCTTTCTTGCACACACACACACACTTCCATATATGGGTAATTTATAAATATGAGCTCACCCATTGTTTAAAAGTTATTCTTTTAAAATTACAAAACTAAAAATATTACCAAATATTTAATTTAAAATAATTTTATAAGGGGAACACTACTAACTTACATCTAATAAATACTGTTATATTGTTTTAATAAAACTTGCAGATTACTTTTTTTTTTTAAAATTTATTACTATTCATTTCAACTTATTTATAATATCTCATTACTATCATTTAGACATTAAAATGAATTATACAATAGTTACTTTAAAATACATTAAATATGATTTACCATTTCCCAACTATTTCTGATATTTCTTTTAATTCAAATTATTGTCTAGCATCTTTTATTAAAAATAATTCACATATATTATGTAAGATTATCCCATATATTCATTAACTAAGTTAATTTTCATTTTTATCATTTTTTTTTTTTTAAAAAAAAATTAGAAAATCTCAACAAAAGTTCAGTTAAGATAACCCTGATCACTTATTGAAAACAAGTGAAACTTCACTTAGTTACAATATATATATATATCCAATGACATAAGAATATCATAGAACTTTAATGACATTAAAATATCAATGATACTCCAATGACTAACAGCAAAATAAATAAATTATACTGTGTAATAAAATTTCTTATATTAAATTTAACTATAATATAATACTCATCCTCTTATTGAAATTATTTTTATACCATTCATTTACTAACATTTTTTAATACATTGTACAGGCTTAAACCAGCATTTATATATATATAATATATGTGGGATTCGAACTCAGACTTTCACATGACCCACTACTCTCAGTGCTATCTCATATTGCTGATTTATCTTTTCAACATGTGTGTGATCAGGTGAGTTAACATTTTTTAACTAATATTTACCGAGGCTGTAACCTTGAGAATATGCATGTAAAATGTAATAGTAGGGACCTCTACAAGTGTTTAACCACAAGCTTACACTAAGTGGATAAATTAATCCACATAACTAAATGTAGAGAGGGATTTTACTCGCATCTGACTACAATTAAAATAATTAAGAAAACAAATATAATAATCACTTCCTTACCTTTACACTAATTAACTAACTTTTTTTATAAATTAATTATTTACAAACATTAAATATTATTAACCAACACTTATAACGCTATTAATTACCATAATTAATTTTAAAATAATTTACTATCACAATGGATTATGATTCAATTATTCCTATTTTTATATGGCCTGTTAATTACTCAACTCTTCACTATAATATTGGGAATGATGTAGAAAATTTAAATTAATTAATATTTTTTAATATATCAAATGTCATAAATAATCATCACATTTTTCTTATATAATTATCTCAAATTATGTGCAACAATTCCAAATATATTCAATCACTACAATATATGTGTGGCAAGGATAATTAACAATGATTTGGGAACTAGAAATGAGACTATTAACACGGCATCAATTTTAACACAACATTCACATTTATTACAATAGGATTATACAAATTTAAAATATTTTTACAAATATCTTAGTTCTAATGAACAATATTTAAAATACTATAACAAAACTTTACAAAATAAAATGAACTAATTAATTATTACAAATTAAAATAATTCATACTTCAATCTGAAGTAATTTACAAATAGGATCTAGTATATTACAATAGTTTACCCCATTATCATTAATACATTTCTTACTATTTTATATTAAAATATATATATATTGAACTGGATACTTTATCCGATTCAAGGGTTCTATCATGTAAATTGGAAAAAAAAAAAACCCCAAGTTTTATATGTGCAATAACACACATAGTTATTTATTTTGAAATCTTATCTTTTTAATTCTAAGTTGATTTTAGTATAAAATATTTTTTTTATGACGCTTGTTTTCTTTTAAAATAATTAAAAGCAAACAAGGTTTAATTAGTGCTCTTATATGTATTTTATTTAAACTAAAAAAAAAAATTTAATGTTGATGTATTTTAAAGCTGAGATTTAGTTTTGTATTTTTTTTATAAAAAAAAATAATAATCATTTTTGTAAGATTAAGCCCTGTAAGATATTGTTTTCTAATTAAGATTGCATGGGAGATAACGAAGGACATAAATAGCTGGGTAATTTATTTTTTGTTTGATTAGAGAGGAGGATTCAAAGAGACTATTCTGTTCATTCAGTTTTTATTGCTCACCTTCTTCTTATTGAGGATCGATCCAGATTTTAGCTGTTATTGAACTGTTGCATTGTGAAAGTGACTAAAATTTCTTTTTTTGATATTGGTGCTCACCAAGTTGAATTTCCGTTGACCGACAATAACTCTATTTGCCGCGATAATAGCAGTCATTCAGACGCCATGCCTGTAATATACGCCACGAAGAATCTCCACAACATGATGGGCTGAGCCTTTCCAAAGATGAACCACCGGAGCTCCAAATTGTGACTTTCATCATGACCTAACTGTCAAGTCCAGAGTGGATCCCGATAATGCCTCCAGACTTCTGAACCTGTAGTAAATGACATCCGTTGTAGAGGACTCCATAAACCGAGCTTTGTGTGAACAACAGAACTTAATATTATCTCGAGGTAACTTACCTTTCCATGTCAAAATCAGGGCTAAATCTCTAATTAAGTCTCTCGCAGATCTCAGCTTAATCTTAAAAGGAAATTATATTTACGATGTGTAATTTATCAATTTAAATATTAATGTATTTTTGTTTATTTTACAGTACAATCTTAGTAGCAAGATTTTCAATCTTAAAATGTTGCTTGTTCGAGAGTGTAGGGTGAGTGATATTTTATGTGCTTAATAATTTCTCAGTTTTATGATTAACCCTTGTTAAATGCTCAGACCGACCTTAGTAGTTTTCTTTTCTTTTTGTTTGTTTGTTTGCTTCGGCGTAAACTAAATCAAACTTGGCTTTGGCTAGCGATTGCGAGGATATATGATTTATTTATTTTTGGTAGAGATTTATTTGCTATAATTCAGATTGCATAATTCATGTTTCTTTCTTGTGTGAGACTAACCTTGGCTCGTTTCAATGTACTTGTCCATGAGCGTTTTGCAGAATTATGACATTCTTGGTTCCAACATTTCTTTTCTGGACTAAGAAAAGCTCGTCTGCGCTATCCCGTTATTCTCCACAAACATCCATCTTACTAAATCTCTATAGGGAAAAGGGAATTGGTTGGGTGAACCGCTAGCAAGAAGATATAAGCCATTATTGTGTCATAGATAAGAAATGAATGTGTCTGCCTGGGTATTTAACGTAGTTCTGCTCGCATACACTCAATGTTAAGATCTGCTAAGTAAATGTATATCAAGTTTCATGTTTATTTTGTTATTATGTTTAATAAATTTACAAAGTTCTTATAAGTATTTTGGCTGATGTTTGTCTCAGTGTTTTCTCAATTGTCTGAACCACCTTCATTAGCTTTTGCTCTCCCTGGTTTAGTCCGGCACATTCATGTTCGTATATCCTGACCACCCTTAAAATAAATGTCTAGTTCCGGTTTTCGGATTAGTGGCGCCCTCATGGTCAGGATGTACGAAACAAAAATCTTTCGTCCGGCACATAGCTATAGTAATTTTAGCGCAACCAGCGTGGGCCTTCGATTTTAAATCCCACGTGAGATTTTGTTCGGACAATTGAGTGTTGGAGGCAAGATTCAATAGGTAGGGATCAGTTTGTGCTAAATGGTAGAAAGCAGTTTGGAGTAGGGGGTTCATCTTTTCAATATGAATAATTAATATATATAGTTAATTAAACAGCATTCTTTAGAGTTATTACTGAACGGACGGATCAGACAAAAAGATATTAAGAAGTTATATATTTATTTTGTTTCTTTGTTTATTTAAAAAAAAGTTATTAGTTCTACGTTCGTAAAATAATAATAAAGAAAAACAAAGAGTTTTGCTTCGCGTTTTAGAAGTAACAAAATATAAAAGATTTTTTTTTAAAGTTAAAAATTAGCTGTTACGTTCATAAAAAAAAAAAAAAAGCGAGCAAAGAGTTTAGGTTCGCGTTTAAAAAAAAAAAAGTAAACAGTTTAACTTTTGTGCTTTAAATATATATATATAATAAATAGCAATTGAAGATTAAAAAAAAAGAAATAAATTTCATAATTAGACAGAAGTTGCGTTGGGAATTTAAATAAAGTTAGAGAAGAGGCTGAAGATAGACTAGCTAGCATCATGGCCGAAATAGATTGGCAAATAAAATCTTTTATGGCTGATATTTGGGAAAGCCCATTAGAGCATTTGGAGAGCCTGCAAGAGATGTTTCAATGTCATAATTGGCAGGAGACTGAACAAGTGGCAATTGCACGCCACTATTTACAAGGAATGGCTGAGGATTGGTGGCATATCTTAAAGATCAAACCACATACTTTTTGGGATTACAGACGTGAATTATTGCACATTTTTTGGAGTGAAGAAAAGCAGTATCATATCTTCATCAATATATCACAAGAAAGATATATTAGGGATAATGGAGAAACGTACACCCAGTTTTTCTGCAGACAAGCAGCAAGGCTGAAGTCATTGATGGCTTTCTCTTTGTCTGAGAGGCTGATATGCCGAATTGTATTGGGCAATATGCCAAGGGATATATATCAGATCATGTTGTGTAGTAGCAGCATTCACTTTGAAGAAATGATCAAACTGTTAAATGAAATTGAACATCATCAGACCCGAGAAGAAGTGGAGAAAAGAACAATGCAGAGTGATCAGATAATTTCGATAGAAAAAGGTCAAAAGAGTCAATTATCAGCTCCAATTAAAAAAAGTAAAGAAAGCCATAGGACGGTAGCTAATGTGATGGTGGATCAAGAAGATCCAGCATGGAATGGAGCTATACAGACTTGCCCAATTGTCAGTATAAAGACTGGAGACATCATTACAGAAGCATTGGTTGATTCAGGAAGTCAAATGTCATTGTTCTCTAATAAGTTTTATGTGAAAATAAAGAAAGACCAGCCACATTTGTATACACTGCCAATAAAAAGAATGCAGGTGACACTGGCCATGAGCAAGAAGGCAAATATTGAAACCAAACAGGTGTGGTTACATTTGCATCTGGGTAAAATAGAGTTAGACCATGTCTTTTTGATAATGCCTGGTCTCATACAAGATGTTATAATTGGGACTGATTTTTTGTACAGGCATAAGTGTGTTTTGGATTATGACAAATGTTTATTTCTTTGCCAAGAAGTTTTGATGCCATTTGAAGGGCTAAAGAGTTATCAGCCACTTCAGGTACAGTGTGTTCAGCAAGTGAGGGATACCGTGGAAATGCAAAATAAAGTGTCGCAATCCATGTTAAAAGGAATGGAAGAACAACACCCTCTAATGGAACTGTTGAGGGAGTTCTATTCAGTTTTTTCGAATAGGCCTAAGATCATTGAGGGGCATGTGCATCGCATTCAAGTTAAGGATGAAAGCCATTTCCAGAGTCATTCATATCCCATTCCATTTCAATATAAGGCTGAAGTAGATCTATAAATACAGCAAATGATTGAATGGGGAGTTATTGAAAAGCACACATCTCCATATGTTAACCCATTAGTAGTGGTAAAGAAAAAAGATGGATCTGTCAGAATATGTTTGGATGCCCGGCGGTTAAATGCCATTACTGTTCCTGAAAGAAACATTCCACCTACAATAACAGAACTTCTCTCAAAATTTCAAGGGAAAACCATTTTTTCTACATTGGACTTGACATCCAGTTATTGGCAGATCCCTCTACATCCATTTGACCGCAAATATACTGCCTTCCGCTATGAAGGGCATACGTATGCGTTTAAGTGTATGCCTTTTGGATTAATCAATAGTGGTTCAGGACTTCTAAAGTGTTTGGATCAAGTGTTATCAGACAAAATCAAGAGTCTGATTGTGATATATATGGATGACATAGTCATCGCATCTAAAAATATGGAAGAACATATGGCAACACTTGAAAATGTTCTTAAGGGAGTGTTACCAGAAAAACATTACCATCAATTTACAAAAAAGTTGCCTGGTCCAGGAGGAGGTTACATTTTTAGGCTTTTTAATTGGGAAAGAAGGTATTAAACCTCATCCCGAGAAACTAATAGCGATACAACATTTTCCCACACCCACTAATAGGCGTCAGGTACGGTCATTTCTGGGATTATGCAATTTTTATCATAAATTCTATGAAAATTTTGCATTAGATGCTGCAAATTTGGTTCAGTTATTGACAAAAGACCAAAAATGGGTATGGGAGTACAAACAGGAGCAGGAATTTCAACACATTAAAAACAAGTTCTTGGAACAGGTGGTTCTAGCCTACCCTGACTTTTCACAAACTTTTTATGTTCAGACCGACAGCAGTGGGCAAGGGCTTGGAGTCGTGTTATTTCAAATTGACAAACAAAAACATCACAGAGTGTTGTATTTTTGTAGCCACAAGCTAAAAGGGGCGGAAAATAATTACATGATGACAGAAAAGGAAGCTTTGGCCATTGTTTGGGCTTTCAGTAAATTCAAACAATTCCTGCTTGGGTCAGAGATTGTTGTAATTATGGATCATAAGAGCTTGGAATTTTCTTAATAGCAGTTATTTATCGAATGATCGATTGATACGTTGGAGTCTTACGCTACAGAAATTCCAATATAAAGTTCTATATTGTAAAGGAAAGGAAAATATTGTGGCAGATATTTTGAGTCGTTATCCTGTAGATCTGACTCCACATCATCTTGAGCCCAACAATCTAAGTATTGCAGCATTCACATTGACCATAGATGAATCCATAGAGCAACAATTACTAAGGCTATCTGAAATACAGGAGACCAGCCCAGAGTATGCACAAATCATGACATATAAGAAAGGAATAGGAACTTCAGACCCCAGTGACACAACAACATTGGAAAAATACAAAGCCTATAGAATAAAAGATGGTGTATTGCAATACAGAGTTGCCTCAGAACAAGACTCATGGTGAATTCTTATACCTCAAACACTCAGGAACAAACTTATAGAGTATATACATTGCCTGTATGGACACTATGGACCACGTAAAGTAGAACATGTGCTCAGGGAAGTATTTTACTGGCCAAGTTTATATTCAAATGTTTGTATCAGTTTTGGGAAAATGTCATGTGTGTTCACAAACTAAATACATAAATAAGAGATTTACTGGGATCTTGCAGCCTATTTTAGCACATAACCCTAATGAAATGTTGGCCATAGATTTTTATGGGCCTTTACCTGCCTATAAACGATACCGATATTTAATCGTAATGTACGACATATTTTCTAAGTATGTAACTGCATATCCGTTAAGAAAGGCAGATACACGAAGTACTATCCGGATCTTACAGGAGCATCAGTTTCCTAAGATTGGTAGGCCCCAGATGATACTTACAGATCATGGGACACCCTTTAAATCTCACCACTGGAAAAAGTGGATTCAGCAACAGGGCATTCAGCATGTATTAACATCTATTTGTAATCCTCAATTGAATCCCTGTGAGAGAGTCATGAGGGAGTTAAATCGTTTATTTCGGCTTTATGTCAGCGAAAATCACCGTGGATGGGTGAATCAGACGGGAAACATCACTAACTACATAAATTGGACACAGAATGAATCTACAGGGTTTGCCCCCATCAGATTACATTTTGGACAGAATTATCCAATGCTGATAAAGGCTTCCTTGCCTGTAGATTGGGACAAAATTGATAAAGAAATGGATAAAAGAAAGGCTCGAATAAAGTTGAAACATATGGCTGAAGTACGCATAAAGCAGGGAAAT
>JAQFVV010008037.1:0-44505 GCA_028023455.1 Epiperipatus broadwayi
TTAAATAATAAATTAGTTAATAAAAGATAGAAAAGTATAAAAACTCATTATAATGACTAAGGGAGGAATAAATGAAAATAGAGAGTATGTTAAAATAAGTGATAAAAGGAATGAATTATATAGAAGAATATTGAGAAAACCCAAAGAATATTTTAGATTGAGGAATAATATGATAAGAGTGAATAGATCTTATGAAAGATCAATTTATGAAAAAAAGTTATGGATGAATTTAAGAATTTTCATGAATATTGTAGTAATGATCATAAAATTAATAAATCTTTAGGGATAAAGTTAATCTCTTTAGATGAAAAGTATATAGATTTATTAGATAATGATTTATTAAAAACTGCTAATGAAACTAGCAACAAGTTTAAAAGTAAAATGCAAGATGTGATTCAAAAAGGTAGTGTTAATTATAGAAATATGTGTTCACAGTTTAGTTTGTATAAAAAGGTGTTATTTAAAGGAATTTAAAACTTGATATTTCATGGTAAGATTAAAAAAAAGATTTTTAATCTAATTAAAGATATAAATAAAGGAAAAGTGAGACTTAATTTTATAAAGTAAAAGAAAGTTATGATGATTTTATTTAAAAGTGTTTTCTGGTTGAGATTTTAATGTGATGTTCCAATGCTTTATAGAATTTCATGTTAAAGTGATTTATTATGATATTCAATGATAAGAAAAATTTTAACTATATACAAAATGGAGATGATAATTATAGATTAAAGAAGGTGAAGGTAGATGGTTAATTTAAAATTTTTATCCGAAGGAGGAGGATATGTGCCCTTTTGTATGGGTCTCTATACAATTGTTATATCAATTTGTTAAAAAAAATTTTAAATTTAAGATATATTATAGCTATATGATGTTGATTTTATTTATAATAATCTTTCAAAAGTTTAACTAAAGTAAACTATGAATATTTGATATGTGAAGTTGTGCTAATATTTGAGAGAGACGTTTCAGTAAAAAAAAATGATAATATTATATGGTTGGGAAAACTGGCCATGATCAATACTGCATTAGTAAGTTTTGTAAATAAATGTTTGAAGCTAAAAGTTTTTTAAAAAAAGACAAGTTAAAATTAAATGCATATGTATTTATTATTGATAAAGATTAATATTTAGTAAGTGAATATAAATATTTTTGTTATTAAAAGTATATAATAGAAGAATAATATTTGATTTTATAATATCGAATTATTATTTTAAAGTTGTTATAGTATATTATTTGTTTTAAAAAAATATTTATTTTATAAAATTGAATTGTTAGTTTATTTTTAGATAATTACAAGCGTTTATATCTGTGTTGTAAATCAGGTGACAGATAGACATATGTACACATATGCTTGTAAGTTTTTTTTAGTAAAGTTGCAAAACTGTTTTAAAATTCTATTATAAAATTTATAAATATTATATTGGCTATCACGAGATAAAAATAAAAAATAATTAGCGTGAAATATTAAATCTGATTTTTAAAATACTGTTTAAAAAATATAATGAATAAAAATAGACTTAGTTTGTTTAGAAAAATAGTCTTATAAAAGTTAAAAGTGAAATAAAGTAAAACATATCTTTTAAAAAAATGTTTAATGGATTTAAATAAATGATAAAAATTAATTTAAGAATTAAGTAATGTAATAAATAATAAATATTAAATAAGTCATTATTTATTTTTAATTTCGTATTGTTGGTAAGATATGTAAATAGGCTAGCAAGGTGATTGTTTAATTTACCAATCAAGTGGGTAATTTCTTCCGGTATAAAAACCGAGGTTCAATTGTTCAGAGGGTGATTGTAATTTCTTTTAAGTGAAGTGTGCTATTAAATATAGCTAAGTAAAAAATTATAGACGCTCTCGTAATAGTTTCTTAATTTATAAGAGAGTAGTTCTAAATAATTTTATAAAAGTTTACCGTTTAATATGCAGTGCTAATTTATTTATAGTTCCCTATTGATCGTCTCTATCAAGGCTCAATTTTACTATCAAATAATCATGAAAATATCGTATAATGATAAAATATGTTGGAAACCTTATATTACAAATATAGTGAACGCTGGATTAACTAAGAGAATTACTAGTTGGATAAAAATAATATATTGGACATTATATGAATTTAAAAGTTGATTATAATTAATTTTTTATAAACAAATATTTTAAAGAAAGATAAATACTTCTTTATGAAGAAAGTATTTTTTTAAAATTATATATTTTAATATATCTTTTGGTAAAGATATGGAAGTTAATAATAATTGCAGAAATACTTGCCTTATTAAGTCTTTATTGTTTAAAAGACTAGATTTCGATAATTTTAAAAGGCAGATAAATCGGAAATTTAATTGGTAAACAAATACCTGTAAAAGAAAAAATATTATATAGTAAAGTCTGGACGCTGGTCGTACAGAAGAATTTGGAGATTGATTTTACCTAAGTATTTGTTAAAGAATGCGCAAATAAGTATACGTGGATATCCAAGTCAATTTTTATAAAACTTAGATTAAACATTTAAATATTGATTAATCCTAGGAAGATAATAACTTTTAAATAAATCTGGATCCTATAAACTGTTTTTAATTATTATTTTGTTTCTTTATGGTGGAACTTATTTTATCTTATTTTTTAAAAAAAAAAACGTTTTCAATTATTTCATAAAAACTGTTTAAACACGTGATGTACCGGAAAAGGAAGCGATGTTGATAAAATGTTGTGCCTAGGAAAAAAAGAACAATTGTGGGTGGAAAGAAGACACCGTTGGATTTTATGTAACATATTTTGTTTTCTTAACTAACATAGATATTTAATTATTTATTGATCTATTAAAGATAAGAGAGGTACATTTTAAAAGTAATTACACATTAATATAACACTCAATTTCATAAAGTTTATTTTCATATAATTTTATAACACGTAATATTTTAAGAATAATTGTTGAGTATAAATGTGATATTATTTTTGTAAAACTATAATCCTGGAGGACATCGTTTGGCTGATTATAAATTGGAGTATCATTTATGGTAATAATTATATAATATTAATAATTTAATGTATTTTTGCTTTGTTTTTCTTTAGATAAACCAAGTATTATTTGATTGTTGAGTGAATGGATAAATATTTAAAGAATATACATGCATAATACTATCAATAATAGTTTTATTTTAATATGCATACTTTATTTTACAATATAAATTTATTACAACGTAATAAGAGTTATCCAGAAATAATTATATGATTCTTTTATGAATACACTTTAATGTTTTCTGTTACAATATTAGGAATTTTGATTTATTATATTAGTATGAGTCATTTATATTTATTTTCAAGTTAGTAAGAAGTAGAAGGGAATATATCTATATTTTTTTTATTTTTTATTAGACAAGTTAAATTAATTTTATATAGAAAGTTATGTTTTGTTTGAAGGGTTTATCAGATATAGATGATGAGATATAATAGAGTTTGGATAGTCATTTTTTTAAAAAATTGGTAAGCTGATACTGAAGTTAAATAAGATTAGAATGATATTTGAAGATAGGGTTTTATTAAGAGGGAATAGGAATAACAAGTAGAGAAGAATAATAGTTTAGATGGAAAAGAATCATAGAATTTTATTTTAATATAATAACTTTATAAATTGGTAATTTATAAATAAAAATTTCGTCTTTACAAAATTGTTGAATAATTTTAAAAATATTTTTTAAGAAAAGAACATATATGTATTGCATATTTTGGTAAGACATATATTATGAAATTACATCAGAATGAAGTAAATAGTTATGTAATCAATAAAAGTCACATAATATTACAATGTTATATCAATCTATATATTAGTTGATATTTAGTTAATGCTAATAATAAATGTAATACATAATAGTTACATTATAATAAAAATAGCTAGAATACTTAAACGGAGTAGCATTTTAATTATTAAAGTTTGATTATTTTACATATGCTACATAAGTGATATTTTACATAAAAGCCTTCTATTGTACTAAGTGATTATAAATGATATCTAGTAAAATATAAGTTCATAGACTCAATTACATGTTACTAATAAAACATTTAAGAAATGTATGGATTATTTATTTTGGATTATAGAAATAACAACAATGTAAGAATCTTGTATTATTATTATTTTTTTTCTTATTTTATTTTTTTTTGATTTCCACTTATAATGTAAATAATGTATATAAGTTGTTTATTAAAGTTGATGTAAATAAATTTGTTTAAGTTGTTTTAAAAGTGTGTCAAATTCATTATTTTGCACCACAGCATTTGACAACAGATAATTTGAATAAAACATAATATTTGCACAATATGAATTAAATTATTATTATTATTCTTATTTTTAAAAAAAGAAATACAGTATTTTCTTAATATAATTTATAGAAATTCATTGATATTAACATATTATGTTATTATGGTCATGAAATAGTTATAATGCATAATATAAAAGTATAATATTATTTATTGCCACATATTATTAGATTATAAGATTTTATTAGATTCTTAATTAAGATACTATATGAAGATGAAAGACATGTAGATGATTTACTTGTTTTCTTAATGATTAGTAGTATAATAAAATAGATAAGGTTAACTTACACACTGGAGATTGTTATTATTAATTATTTATTATCATTATAAGTTAGGTGTAGTTAGGTTTGATATTAAATCCCTTATCATGCCTATCTGCAAGAAGTATTATTACTTTAAGATAATTAAAAGAACCTGAGATTATTTAATTATATTTCTTTGATAAAAGATTGAGATTTATTTATTGCTATTATTGAAGTTAGTTAATTTTATAAAAGACATAGGAGTGCTATAGATGTATTAGTGAGATAATAAAGAGGTGATAGTATTCTTATGCCATTGAGATAATGTCTTAGAAGACATAGGCTCAATGTAAATTCATATTGCCACTTGTAACTTCACTTCATAGTCTCATGATTTAATAAATACTTATTTAATTAGTACATGATATTGAACTATATTAATTTTCTGTTAGTTGTACTAAATTTGATAAGATATAGTATTATAAAAATATATTAATAATAGTTATACATATTTTAGTCGAGCATAACAATTTAATTGAGCTAGTCATATTTTAAGTTATATTATATTTCTGGAAGTGAGGGTATAATATATATATATATATATATATATTGTAACCGGACCACCATACAACCCCTTCATTAACTTGGTTGTAACAATTTCCTGATGAGCATGTTGCAGGAAGGGACCATCAATTGGCATTCCCCAATGCAGATGTTAACCCCCCCTACAACAATATTCCCTGCTCATCAGAGGATGTAGCACCATAGAGACTGGAAGCATCTAGACATTTCTGTGTTTGGTTTTCCAAACAGCGCCACTAGAGTTCCATCTCACTACAACCTGACTTACCTGATCTAGTTATGCCAGATGTAGCTCAGGAGGCATGAGATTCTCATGAACAAGTGCACTGAATGATGAGTGATGCAATAACAAAAAAAATAGCATTGAACAACTGGATAACTAAAATTAATTTTAAATAACAATAATTTTATTTAATAACAGGTTTAAATAAATGTTCATCAAATAAAGTATTTCATTGACAGGTCATATTTGGATTGTTATTTCATATATGCGCCTATGGTCCTAGATCAGTTTGATATACATTTAATTATTCTTTCATAATTATCGATGATTGGTGCAATAAGTTCAACTATAAGTTCTGTACAAAATATTCACCCTCAATTGTGGTATCTGGAGGTAAATCTCGGTCATTTATCTGGGATCCAGGTATGTGGATATAAATTCAAGTCAGTCTTCCTATATCTAGGTATATGGATATAAATCCAGCTCATTCATTATTTATCCAGGTATGTGGATATAAATTCAAGTCATTCATCTTTTATCCAGGTATGTGGATATAAACTCAAGTCATTCATCCTATATCTAGATGACTGGGTTTAAATTCAAGTTATTCACTTATATTAAGTAATTAATTCTATAATTCAGATTTGTAGATTTAAATCATTTATTTACTTAAGTGATCTTTAATCCAAGTGTATGGATGTAGGTCCATGTCATTCATTTATATTAACAGATTAATTCTCTAAATCAGATTTGTAGATTTAAATCATTTATTTACTTAAGTGATCTTTAATCTAAGTGTATGGATGTAGGTTTATGTCATTCATTTATATTAAAATATTAATTTTCTAATTCAGATATTCATATACATAAACTTTATTATTTTATTTAGATATCAGTAATATGCAGTTAAGCATTTACGATTTATATTTAATTATTCTAGCATGAATATTTACTTGGTTTGCTGTGGACGTATATTTTTATACATAAATTCATCAGCAGTTTCATTTATAATTTATCAGTAATAAACATATTTTCATATAGCTACATTTGTTCATAATTTTAGTTTCATTTATAATAAACGTATTTTCATCTAGCTACATTTATTCATAATTTTGGTTTCTTTTCTAAGAAAGACATTTTGTTTGTCTTTTATAAACACATATAAATATTACATATTTTATAAAATTGTTACCGTCATTTTTTTATATCCAGTCTGTTCCATCAAAAAGGGGTCATTTTATTTAAGCTGAATGGCATTATTTCCTTTCTATGATGTTTATCCAGGCAGATCTTGGAGACATATGGCTTGGAATGAAGAGAGAAAGCTGTTATGTTTAGCCTTCCATCATTATGTTTTCCTTAATAATGTTTTCTTTTTCCATCATTAACAGTGGCTGTAAAGGTTATATTCAAAGGTGATAAAAATCAGAGTTAGGTAATACTTAAATAAGAATTTTAACTTTTTAATTCTTCACTTTTCTTACTTCTTTAACTGCTCTTAAAAATCCTTTTTCTGACATTTTTTTCAAAACAATCTTTAAAATACTCTGTAAAAATCTTTTTTTGAATCCCCTTCTGAACTTCCAACTCCTATTTATATTCTGATCTTTGGATTGATTAAGCTGCTCAGTGCACTGTATCTTATTTGTTGCACAGCTTTCATTTAAGCTTGAGTGCTTTTCTCTTCTAAAGGATTGGACAATCTACTTTTGGTGGGATAGATAAGAGATCATAAGGATTAGCCATATTTTCCAATTTATTAAGACTGCCTCAAGCTATTATCACACTTTATATGACAACATCATTCCAAAAATTAAAAATGTAATATTTTTAATAAATGCCAGCTTTTATTTATATCATAATTTAAAAATAAGAAATCAATAATGATTTATCTTTATTTTTTTTTCTTAATTATAGAAAATAATGATTTCCTTTCTTAGATTGATGAATCTTAATAAAGATTTGTACATTTTTTTTAATTGCAGGTTTAAACATATTCGTTGTCTCTTTTTTTCTTTTTAACTTGACCACATTAACTTTCTTTTTTCATTGCTGTCAATTTTCATGATTCCTTTCTTTCTTTAACTTTTAAATTTTCCTTAACCATTATTAAATCTTTTCTTTTGTAAAAATAAATCATGGTAGTCTTTTTTAAGTGGGGAGGGGGGGATCTTTTGAATATATACATGGAACAGTATATCTGTTTCAATATATATATATATTGATGATCATGTATTTATTTTTTTCAATGTATGTGATATCATGTGCATTGTTTGTATAAGATGAAGTGGATATTTGTAGTAAGCTTGAAAGTCTGAGTTCAAACCTTTTCTAATTACATTAAGTTCAGTATAGACAAATATATATATATATATATATATATATATATATATATATATATATATATATATATATATATATATATATATATATATATATATATATTCTGAAAGATAAAATAATTAATATACCTAGAAAGATCTGTATGAAAAAAAATTATAGATAGAAGATAATTATGAATATTTAAAAAATAGATTTAAAAAAAGCTTAGAGAAAGTATCTGAAATAAATTTTAGTTGACTCAGAAAAGTTTCCACACAGTGATACTATGATCTGTGAAAATTTGTCTTTACACAAACTTAACACAAATTAGAATAGCATCTAATATTCCAGATTTATTAAAAAACAACATAGTAGTATTTTTAAACTGCATAATATATTTTAATAAAAAATATTTTAAAGAGACACTTTTATTTGCATATATACATTAAAAATTCATGGTGTATGAAAAGATTGAGAATGATTTAAATAAACTTTCAACTAATGCCACTTTCTTGCATCAATACCATTTTATTCTTTAAATTTTAAAAAAATATCATTTTTATCTGACCAGTGGATTGGTGCTCATACAAGAATGTAGACATTATTTACAAATTTCTTTAAATATTTTTTTTCGAATGTGACTTGTGCATCATAAGTGTAATATTTTTATTTGTGAACACTGAAAAAAATTAGTTTTTACTTTCTAGTAATTTTTTTTTTATTTTCTATTTTTTAATTATATATATATATATTAATTTTTAATTATATATATATATATTAATGGTTGGGGTGAATAGTTGAGTCTTCCATATATACAGTACAGGATGCCACCAGGCTATTTGAACCTGGAAATTTTATATAGTAGGCAGATATGTACTGTTAAGATCTAATTTTTACATATTATTTTATTACAACCATCAGCCCATGCCACTAGCTCAAGGAGGCGCAGAGATTTATAATATATTCTTATTATATATTTTAATAAAGAAAAGATTTAATATAAAACTTCTTAAAAATATATCTCTACTATAAAAATAATAAGCCACTGCAAGTAATAACACACAAAAACATTTATTAATGCACATATATAAATATTTAAAATTGAGGAATAAAATTTATCTTGCTTTGATTTTAATATTAATTTTAATTTGGTTATTATTTTAAAAAATCTGCACAGATGAACATTTTATAAAAGTTTGTTTTATAATGTTGAGTATAGATTGGCTACATAGATTTCTCAGCTAAAAACTTTTCAAAACAATCATTCTATCTCACTCTAAAAGTTTGTAAACAAACCAACGCTTGCTTCCTGCTATACAAAGTGCAACAAATGCAATATGAAGATGCTATCATAAAACCACGCAGTTAGGAATGTGTGTCTGCTGTGTAATATTATTTGATGGACATGATCTTCATTCAGTACAGGAATGAGGATCTGTCAGGTAAAGGAATCATGTATATAAAATAATTAAACAGAAGTGTTATGTATGGGGGAGAGCAGTCTATCTGCTGACTTATAGTCCTTATCCATAGAGCTAAAAAAGGGGTCAATGGTGCAGGAAATGTGTCTGCATCCAATGCATATGGCAATGACTACATCTTTGGGTCATGCATTCAGTTGGGTATGTTGCCCTGTATGCTAAACATGCTTCACATTACATTGATATAAACACCCATATATCCCTCCACCAGCATCGACCTAACCATGAAACAAATAGCCTGAAATAAAAGCCCTTTAAAATAAACATAAACGATTAAAATATAAAGTTATTGATGGAATTGCAAAAGGAAATTTACAATAAACCCAATGGCATTCATCATAAGATGCCGCATTGACACCAATAACTTAAAAGATATACAAATAAATGTTTGGACACTCAGCATAAGGTGTCATATTTACTGATATCTATATATTTTAATCAATATGAAAATAAAAATAATTAAACATTAATGAATCTATGCAGCCATCTACACCCAACTTAAATTTAATACATTTAAATAATTTAGTCAATAAATATTAATATAAAAAAATGGAAATGATTAAATTAGCAAACTCAAATATTTAAAATTAAACATTAATAATTGATTTTGAACTCTTAAAAATCAGATTAAAGTTCATTTTAAAAATTAGGTTTAGTTGATTATTAAAAGCTTGTCAAATCTTGATGAAAGTTCTTAATTACTTTTTTAAAATTTTTCAGTTCATATCTTACAGTAGAAGAGCTCCCGGTTCCTGCTGCAAATTTCCACAGTCTTTACTGGTCATACTTTCATAGAAGACCAGTCTGTTTTTCTGGAGATGGCCTTAGCTATTTCAATCCTGGTACTATTTTATTGTAGGACCCTTATGATTCAGGCCTACAATAGTGCCATTCATAAATTAACAGTCACTTCATTTAAATAAGAGAGAGTGAAAAGTGCATCTTTTCACCCTTCTCAAAAAATCAAGCTGGAACTGTCTTTTAATTTGAATTGTTTTCTTTTTATAGTAATCCTCTGGATTCACTGAACATAGTTTCCTGTTCCAATCGTTTTCATTAAGGTCCAAGCATTGGTTACTGCTTCTATTGGACATTCTAATTTTTTTTATTCTCTTATCTGACTTTTTAATTATATAAAAGCCCCAAAGGCTAGTTTGCTTTTCATTTAATTAATAACACAATCATTTCCATTTACTGAGATTACATAGGAATCTTAAAATAGAAATTAACATTTATTTTTATTTTCAATTATGTTACATTTTAACAAAAATATTTTATCTTTAGATCTTTACTTTTTTTTATAAAAAAAAGTATGTTCAAATACCTTTTTTTTTATTTATTTAAAAAAAAAAAACAATTTAAAGTTTTTCTTCCATCTGTGCAATATATTATATACATTAAACAACTCTTTATAATTTTAGCTTTTAGTTTTTAATAAATTTATTTTTATTTATGAACTTTTTATTTTAATTTTAAATTAATGTAACAGCATATTATATACCACTACAATATATATATATATATAATGGTTGGGGATGAAGCAACTCTTACATTATAATTCTGCTGCCAGGGTGCTATCAAGCCAATTGAACCTGAAAATTTATATTGGTTGGCAGATACTTATAGTAAGATCCAGAATTTTAAATAAATATGACCGGAATGCCCCAGTCACTAGATCATGAAGTAGCAGAGATAATGTATATTTTATTTTTTTTAAAAAAAGATAATAAAGAAAATAAGAATCAGCCACTGCCAAATTAACAATACACAAAACATTTATTTTACACATATATAAAATTCAAAAATATTTATTTTAGTATAATGTTTACTTTAGAGTTTGATTTAATTTACATCTTAACTTTTTATTTTAGAAGTTCACACAGATGGATTAATTAATATTTTATTAGAGTGTCGAGTATGGATAGACTACATAGATTGCACTTGAAAAAGAAAATATTCTACATCCCTTATTTAACCCTAGGCCAAAAGTTCACAGTCAAACTAATGCCAATCTATCTGATATATCGATGTATTCAATGCACAATGCAACATGAATATGACAGCAAAATACCATACTGTCGGGAATGTACATCTGAACAGCATGGTTATCTAGAAGAAATGTTCCTTATCCAGTACAGGAATGCTACATCTATATGGCGAGAAAAACAATGAAATTAATTTTAAAAAACTCCATAGGAAGGGATTGTGGTCTTTTTTGCTGATTTATCATCCCATTTCATAGGCTAAAAGGGTGATCCAAGGAGCAGGGAATACTGTCTGCTTTTGATGGTCAATAAAAAATGGGATTAAATTGCCCAAGTGCGGTATATAAGGTGATCCTGCATGTAGTAGATCTTCATACTACATTTACTAATTACACCAATGCCTCGAATCCATTAACCCAGTTTAACTGCAAAACAAATAACCTGTGATTAACCCTCCCTTAAACTAACATAACTTTATGAATCTATGCAACCATCCATACCCAACTTAACTTTAACGTAATTTAAAAGTTTTAGCTTAATAAAAAAAATCATAATAAATACTCAAAAAAGAAAAATAAATTAATTAATTAATGGAAATGATTTAAAAATACATATAATAAAAATAATTATTAATAAATTATTTAGTTTAGTCAGATAAGAATTCATATTTCTATTTCAATATTGGAAAAAGTTTTATATTTAAAGTTCATGGGTTATATAGAGTTCTTATGGTTTGAAAAAAAGTCCATATTTTATAGTTGCTTGTGATTTGGATCCCATGTTGGTTCAAATTCCCACGATGTCCTGGGGGAGATCAGTGTGCTGTTAGCCATTCTGTTGGTATTCATCCAGAGGTCCTTTACTCTAGCTGGTATAGCTTTTTGCAGGATTTTATTGCAGTATCCTGGGGTCCGCAATATAGAAAAATGATACTTCATTTCTTTTGGAAAAACTAAGGGATTGAAAGTGTGTTTTTTCAATCCCTTCTCCTTCAACTCTCCCGGAACTGAACTTTATTTCCAATCTTTTTTCTTTTATATCAAAACTCCGGATTAACTGAACATGATGTCATGATGATGATGATTCTTTCACTATGGTTCGTTTCCTGTGGGATTTTATTGGTTATTCTGTTATTATTGTTTTTATCTCCTATATGACCTTTAATTATAAATTTTGAGATGCCCAAGGGCTAGTTTACATAGACTAATTAAAACCAACAATCCTTTCCATCTTGAGTTTTAACACAATAGAAAGTAATTTAATTATTGTACATTCTTAAAGATATACTTTTATCTTTAAATCTTTAAGTTTTTGCTTAAAATTTAGTTTTAAAATTTTTTTTTTAAATAGTTTTCTTTTAATAATTTTCCATCTGTGCTATTTATATATCTATGTTTTTGCAAGCTTTTAGTTTTCAATTTTTAATTCTGACTTTTATTTAATAACCTAATTTGTGATTATACTTTATTTTCTTTTTTAAAAATAATGTAACTGCATGTGTGCCCTTTACAATATATAAAAAACTTGAACTCAGACTTTAAAACACTCCACAACTATTTAATCCTTCTTATACAACTGATACACCTGACCACTTGCATGTGAAAAAGATCAATGATCTCCAATATACATTTTTGTGCTAAACCATTACTCATCATTTGGATCAGATTATCATCTCTCACACATATATACAATCACTGCTCAGTTTATATTAAGAAAATCTTTAAACTTTAATGGACAAGCTCCAATCTTTTCTATTCTCCAACTCTTCAGCCATCCATACCATTGAAAATCTGAGAATAAAATCCTTAAAGTTCTTATTGATGCCAATATTAGTGGTATATCCATGTTGACCTTAAATCAATCTGACCTTTCACATAAAGGATATATTAAAGTCCCATGTATGAGGAGTCAGATTGACTTGAGATCAACATGAGTATGACAATAATATTGGCATCAACAAGGGATTTGAGCATTTCATCCTCAGATTTTCAATAAATGGATGACTGAAGAGTTGGAGAGTAGAGAAGATTGAAGCATTTCCTTAAAGTTTGAAGATTTTTTATCTTTATATAAACTAAACAGTGAATGTATACATTTGTGGGAGATGGAGATCTGGTTAATCTGATGAGTGTTGGTTCAGCAGCATGCAATATGTATACTGGAGAGCATTGATCTTTTTCACATATATGTTATCATGTGTATCAGTTGTATAAGATGGATTGGATAGTTGTGGCGAGTTTAAAGTCTGAGTTCCCTTATAATTAGACTAAGCTTAGTATAGACAATATACATGTATTTAAACATTATATATATATATATATATATACATGTATTTAAACATTATATATATATATATATATATTGTGATCTGTCTATAGGCGATATGACCCTAAGCAGAGAAGCCAAGCCCCTACATTAAGCCCTACTTAGACTCTGGCTAGGTACTATTAACAGACTTACTATTTCCCAACCATTTTCTTTAACTATAACAGTTGAATTTCGGTAAGGTTAGTATTTATCCCAAGTTACTTTTACTTGATTAAACATTTCTAAATAAGATGTATTTTAAATATAATCAATGTGAGACTCATTTACCTATAAACAGATCACATCCTCTAAACATTAAATAAATACAAAATATTTGTTCAATGGCATGAGAATACCCAGATACTCCTCCTTATTAAATATCTACATACTCTCATGGCTAACAATAATAACCAACATATCATGTCATATCTATAACTATTAAGTTTTAATTCAATCATTCATTAAATTAATCTGTTATATAATTACAGATAAACTTTGATCCCTATTATTTTTGATAATTAAGATTGGCAATAATCATAAGAATAACTTTACAATAAAGAGATCTCAGGATAATCATTGATTTTATTAATTCTTCATACTACTTATGAAATATCAAGAGGGATTTTACAGATTTCCATGGGTAATCCACAAATCAAGAAAGACTTACAATTTAAATCTACAATCAAGCCTTATATTTATGTTCTTTAATACTTATTATTAAATGAATATTGTTAACTAAACTGTAATTAACACCAATATTTTCACTAATAATTAATTTATCATTCAATTTCATATTAATATACACACCTTAATAATTGGCAATGTCATCAATGACCTATGGGATCAAGGCTGCATGTAGCAAGTAAAAAAATCTTTATTAAGAGATGTGTGCTTATTAATTGTTAGATTGTTCTAAACTGAATTGATTTTTCATATTAATTTCAACCTGTCCTTTTTGAGTTCGTGTGATGTTGTGACAACAAGTTCAGAAAAGGAATGCAACATTTAGAACTTAAGTAAACTTTCAAAACAATAATTATAATAACATTATTTACAAATAATTACAATAAACATTCCCATTAACAAGTAATTTAAAATAATTGTTATAATAAAGTGGTATACAAACGTCCTATAATAAAAATAACAAGCGAAAATTAATATTCGGAGGGTTTATAATGAAACAAAACTAATAATCTCCCATAGTATATGGGATATTTACCCCCATGTATATGCCTATATATCACACATCCAGTTTTTTATTAAACAATCATTCTCCTTTTTGTTTAAATTCATCGTCTTTTATTTCAAACTTCAAAATAATAATTGTAATAAAGTTATATACTTGGTGATTAAGTGACAATATAAAACAATTGAGAAAATATTGTTATAATTCAGAATGTTTACAAGAAAAACAAAATTAATATCTTTATATTTCCCATAAGAAAATATCATCGTTTTTTTGTTTATCAATTTGCATATGTAAACACACACTGCCCTCTAGATTGCGTATATATAGTGTTAAATACATTATTATATATTTCATTCCAGAATATTGATCATATTTGTTCATTCAAATCACTTAATAATATTTAATAATATAACTTTTAAATAACTACTGATATAAACACTTGAATTAATTCACTTATTAATTCTAACTATCGGTTGATTTAGTCCCCCCCCCACCTTTATTGTACTAACAATTCATAGATTAAGACATATATATATACAAATATTAGAAACAAGTTCTCTTTTTAAACTATCAGCTAAAAATAATAATAATAACTTTAAATTTTCCTAGCATTGTGATCATTCCACACTGCATAAACGGATTATCACTTATATTGTTTCTTCTTTCTCTGAAGACTCTGCTAATTCTAAGATTCGCAAGGCAGTGGATTATTGCAATATTAATCATTCCTTTTGTTCTTTGTTTAGTAATAAAAGATTATTTATGGCTTGCCTTATTCATTCTAGATGCTAGATATTTCCATCTATACTATACAGCACGCTTATGATTTCAATCAAATATATATATATCATTTAATATTTTTTAGTTAAAACTCTATAGAAAATAGCATTCCCACTGGTGGCTCAGAGTTAATTTCTTCTCCCATCACCTATTGCAATCAAGATTTTATATGTAGACTTAATGGCAATGAACACTTTTCAGCTATTATAAATTTAGTTCTATTGACTTTTAAAAATGTATAGTTAGCTGTTTCCCAGAGATTTATCTTAATTTTATTTGTCCTTGTTGAATTTTTACTGTGTTTACCTATTTCCTCTTGTTTATCACTGAAATTCATTTCCAACATTGCACAATTATCATTCTCTTCCAGTGAGTATATTTGTTGATATTCTTTTAATATGCACATTTTATTCATCTCCGATTATTTCCTCAATCTATTAACTTAATGTTGATAATATAATATCTTCCAAGAGATTATTAGAAATTATTGACTGTAGACTTACCCAGTAGAAAACGATTAAGTTATTCCATTATTTTAAACACAAAGCTTATAAGTATCCAATATATAGATGCAGAGTTAAAATTCATTACTTTTTCTGTTTGTAAATAATAATATTTTATGATTTTTTTATCCAACTTTTTTTAAAAAATATCACAAGAAAGAAAAAATCTTTTTTCTTTTCCTTTTTCCCTTTTTTTTTTCTTCAATTTTATAGTAAAAGATTGCTTGACTCTGTCGGTTGATATTTTTCCCACTTTTATGTTAGAACAACATTCATTTATTTGCAAGGTTTTGGTTTATTTTTTAAAAAGATAGATTTCATTTTTTTTTAAAAAAATATTAAGATATAATACTTTTTTAGAAATTAAATAAAAATACAATTTCCTTTTTTAATTTTAGATCAGTATTTTGTAAAATTGATAAATATTTATCTATTTTTAAATGTAACATAAGATTTGACTATAAACTTTTTTTTTTTTATAAAATCAACTGTGCACAGACAATAATTATCTGTCTATTTACGCATTTTATTTCAGAAATTTAGATTTTAAGATTTACTAATTTTAAATACTGTTTATTCTTCAGCATATAATAATCTTATAGATTATCATTTATATTTTTAGTCAATTAGTTTACTTTTCAGACCTTTTATGAATTTTAAACCAACTAATCCCAAGTTCAGACACTATAATATAATATGTCATTATTGTTTTTCCTAATTTACTAAGTAAATATCACTGAGTTTAAGAAAATTTAAAATTGTACAACAAAATTTTATTTTAGAATAGAATGGACTAATAAAAAGTGCACAATATATAAATATGTCTGTGTGTGTTATGCAAACATGTTTTGGGGAATAACCATGTTTAATAAATAATTTATTGATGTTTCAATAATATGAAACTTATTCTCAGCATCTTCAGCATTTGCTCTTTATGTTTTTGGATACTGGCCATCACAAAAACTCCCCCAAGTATTAAAATCATATCCACATGCAATAACCATGACCACAGAGTATTTAGAGAAGCTATAGAAATTTTTAATAACATGAATTGCATTAGTAAGTGTGACCAAACAATAAAATTAACAATTATTTGAAAGACTTTCTTAATGCAAATGAATATAAAAAATACTGCCAAATATAAATAAAACTATTCAACAACCACAATCCTATGAAATCATTCTATCTATTACAACCATATGATGATGATGATGATGATGATGATAATTATTATTATTATTATTATTATTATTATTATTATTATTATTATTATTATATTTTTTCACCCAGTTGAGGATAAGTATTATCCTATTGAAACATTGGTAAGTTTGTTTTATTTTATTAAACATGGTTATGTTCTAAAACATGTATTATATAATATTTTTTACTCATAAAAACAATCATTTCAGCATATATATATATATATTGAACCAAATTCGAATAGGTGCATTCGAAACACCGGTCTCTTAGGCAGAGAAGAACATACTCGGAGAGTATGTATGCCCAAACGATAGCTATAAAGTATATAACTAACGTTACATTTCCAGGACATAGCTTCTTCTCGGCTGTTGAGTTGAACACCATGTCCAAAGCACTTTTTGTTTGTGTATAAACATGGGTGCCAGCTGCTTATTCTAAAAGAATACTAAAAGAATAGACAATGCACTTTGAACAGTGGCCACTAACTCAACGCCTAAATCCACGACTAGCTCAGCTATTTGTAATCACTAATAGATTATACTTAATTAGTGATTAAAAGAATTGATAAAAGAATTTGTTAAAAAAAATTGACCGACAAATAAAGTTTAATTTTAAAGATAATTTATTAACTAACATTTATTTACTAAATTTAAACATTTTATACTTCTAATAAAACACACGCATATTTTAAATTAACATTCTAAATAGTTTAAATATTCTTGAATATTTTCATAACAGAACACTGGGAATTTATATACTTTGACTAATAATATTGATATAAGATCACGCACATATTAACTCATGCACACACATAATAATGATAATAAAGGACTACATAGCATTTGAAAGTTAATCACACACATCAATAGTTCATTTATATATGATATAGAGTTCATATAATTAGACTCTTGAAAGATTCATACGAATTAATGCAATGCAATGGCTATTACAGTATAAATGAAATAAGCAAATGTTTTAACTAGGCTTTTGAATGTAGACGTAGAATTTTGTTCTCTTTGGAGGCTGCTTTCGGTGAAAATGTTTCCATTATGAATGCTTACCAGCCGGCTGGGACTTTTCCTGGATGAGTTTCACGATTATTACTATTGGAGACAATTAGATCCTGATGGAGATTTTCTAAGATGTTAAGCTGACATTATTTCACAGGCAGATCTGCTGTTTTCATCGGACATCTGGGCTGGAGATAAACGTGCGTTCCCAAAATCTTCTCAGCACTGCATTTTGTTTCTGAATACCATTAACTTAACTGATTCAATTAATTGGTGACCTGCACTCACTCAATTAATTTGTGAACTGAACTCACTCAACTAATTTGTGAACTGAACACTGTCCGATAAAAAAAAGTCTATTTATATCTGCGACGTGTTGTCTTGTAATATCTCCTGCAAAGATCTGTTGTCAAATTCCAGTGATAATCATTTGATAAACGTGTTTTGAAAGATTGCTTAATTAGTAATAGCCATGCAAAAATGTTGTTTGATATTAATTAATAACCATTGCCGTGTTTTTTAATGATAATCTTCTTTAACTTTCATTTATTTAAAATAACATTTATTCTATTGTTGACAATCGCAGATATATACGCACATATATTAGTTTTAACATTATTTTTTCTTTAATTAAACTTGAATGAAAAGAGATTTGTATGTTTTAACCTTTTAAATTATATTTTTACGAATACTAATAAAAACTCTTTACTTCCTTTTATAACCCTTAGTTTAATTTCTCAAACCAAGACTCCCCTCCCCCCTTTTGATTAATTAATTGTAGCTTTTTATTTCAAAACTAACACTAGAAAACTATTTGATTTTTATCTTTTTCAAAAACAAACTGAATAAACTCTTCAACATTTAATTTTATGTTTTTCTTTAACGAAAGATTATTTTAATAATATAATTTTAGATAAAATTATATGTGCCTATATCAATATAGGTACAATATATATATATATATATTATGGTCTTAAACTTTTGCTAGAAGCTAAATGTCAAGTTATATTTCAGCCTAATGTTTAAAAAAAATAATCAGTAATTTAATTTTTAGAATGAAAAAACTTTGTTGTTTAATGATGCTATGTTTAATTACATAATAAGACAGTGTATAAATATTTTTGCAATTTTATAGCTATAAAGTGATTTTAGAAGCCTAGTTATGATATTTTAGTCCAATAAATATTTTTTGTGATTTTAAAGTACTTACATTTTAAATACTTGTGAACTTATAAGTCTTAATTAATGTAGTTTTTAAGCCAATAAGCTTAAAATAACCATAATTTAACTATTAAAATACTTGAAAGATTTATTATTAGTATTAAATTTGAAAACCAAGTTCAAACCTTATATTTTAATATTTAAATTAAATGTTAAATTGCTTTACTTCAATTTCAATAATAATATAATATCATACAATTAAATTCTTTAGATTTAGTTAGTTAAAAGAAGTCATAATAAAGCTGATAATTTTAAAATAGAACTTAAAAGAGTAAATACATGAATATTTTGATGAATGAATGTAAAATAATTAATTTCTTTAATACTTCCTTGTTTTAAATGTTTTTTTAAATATCTTTTTTTTTAAAAAAAAAAAAACAATTCTAAATGTCCTGAGTACTTAAATTAAATTAAAATGAATATGTTAAATAAATATTATAAGATGTTTTTATTTGGAATAAGGTAATTTTTATTTTGTAATGTGTTTTTACTATAATATTTGATTTTAGAAATAATTTATTTTAGCAGGAAAGGTAATAATTAATTAGTCTGTCTAGACATAAATTACTTGATTTAGAAAAATGAATATATAATGAGATTATTTTTAGAATTTCTCCTTAGAGTTGGTAAGACTGGATTCAAACTAATGAAATAAAGTGAGTGAGAATTAAAATGTCAGTATTAGTAATCATAAAGTAATCATATGACTTAGGATATAAATAAGAGAAACTGGCACTTGTACACCCACTGGGTGTCACATTCTCATTTTTATTTATTGTTACTGAAAGTTATTTAATCATTTTAATTTAATAAGTATAATTTTTTTTAACAATTTTAGTTTTTTTAGAAAAGGTAATGGTTTTCTAGGAAACTAACTTTATCTAGTTACAACTTGTAAATTAAAGACTTCATGTACACAGAATATAAATTGCAGTAAACATGATAAAACTAATTAATTATTATAAGATATTTAAATGTATACTATTTAAATTTCTTAGCATTATCGTTGCTTTGACTATGTAAGAACCATTATTAATTTTCATTCATATCTGAAGTTTATTTGATATTCAAGTTTACTTTAACATATTTTTAAATCTCTCTGTATCACTAATGACTTTAAAATTATTTAATTGTTTCAAATGCTTTTCTTAAAGATACTTGTCTTTTTAAAACAATGATATTTGGGATTAATTTATTTTGAATGAAGAACTTTAAATTCCTAATAATAATAACTTGCCTGTCATGACAAGAATATTGTTTAAATATCTCCTATAAAATTTTATGTATTTTAACAAAAAAACCTGTGACATAGTTCAGTTATATTATGTGTAAATAGCATTATTTTTGCTGTTATTATAAGTCGATAGTGATGTAAAAAGGAATTTTTACTTATTATATCTAATTCATATTGAGAAGAGAAATGTATATTCTTAGCTCTGTAGAAAGAAAACAATTGTCTTATATTACCCCAGAAGTTTTATAATATATTATTAAATACTTCAATATAGTATTTATGAATTATAAATGAAAATATTAATATTCTTAATATTATTACTTTCAATAAAGTTTAATACAAAATTTCCTGCATTAGCCTGATCACTCACTCTCTCTTTCTTTCTTTTTTTTCCATCATCATTATCATTCTGAAAACTGCTCTAAGAATATTTAAAAATATTTTAAGAAGATTTTTTTCTTCTGCTTATCATTATCATTATTATTTAATAGAATTCTTGCAAGAATAAAGATAAATGACTATTTTATTATGTGAAATAAATACTGTTATTGCTTATTACATGAAAGATCTCTTTAAATGGATGGCCATATCCACATATCTGTTAGCATTATTTTAAATATTTTCTATCTAAATGTCATTGTGAAGTATTTTACTACTTAATTATGTCATGTTCTTGTGTGCTGGATTGACTACAGAATTTTTATTCACTTTATTAATTGTATCTTACTTCATGGTTGAAAAAAGGACTTTTATTTTACTTTATAAATGGTAAATGGGTTTAATTTTAAGTTTTAATATTTAAGATTTTTCTTTACAATGTTATTTTTTTATATACATATCATTTGGATATAATTTTGTATTCTATTTTTATAAACAGTTCTGTTAAAGTTCTCAGAATATTATTGGTTGATAATATATTTTGAAAATGTTATGCATGACCTTCTTATGAATTATTTATTTATTGAAGATCCATAATCATGCTGAATGAAGTATAAGTGGATGTGTTATTTTTATTGCTTATTTTATTGCTTATTTTACTGTCTAATTTTACTAAGCTAGATTTAGCATTAATTATTTATTTATCATTTTTACACATCTTTTAGTTCCTGTATATGTTTAAAAGGTAATAGCTTAGTCTCTCTCTCTTATTTTCTAAAAATGTTTATCTTGCCAATATAGTTTTGGAGATTTAGCATATATTCTCTCTATGTTGTTATGATGTTTTCAAAGGCACTTTATTATTCTTTACTATATTAAAACATGGAGGGAAATGGAAAAAATCAGTTGGATGAGTAAAATAATAAATGAAGAAGTTTTGAAAAGAGTTAATGAGGAAAGAAGATTGATTGAAAATATCAGAGAGAGAAAGAGAAACTGGATTGGACATATATTAAGAAGAGATTATAATTTGAAAGATGTTTTGGAGGGAATGGTGAGTGGGCTATAAAATATATATAATTTAATATTTTTATGGATTTAATTGATGAAATATGTTTTTATCTCTAAATAATAATTACAGAAAGCATTTAAAAGAGATTTGTTTTTGTTTTTTTAACATAAAAAATGTTAACAGTTTACTCTTATCATTGATTATTGTCTTCTTGACATCTGGCTGTGGTTTTCTAAATATAAATATAATGGATATTTCCATGTATATGCATTCACATTTAAAAACAAAATTTTAAAATGTGCAATAAAGTAATATTTCACATGATCACCATCTCATGCTAGCACATAACTGTTAGTAAACAGGCAAAAACTCTCCATATAGTAGTGCCACCTTGTGCTAACCAAAGTAATCAATGAATGCCAGAAGGCTCTGGTTAGTACAAGGTGGCACTACTATATGGAGAGTTTTTGCCTGTTTACTAAAGTAATATTTAAAAATTAATTAACTTCACTAACAAGAGAATTATGTTTCAATTACTTTAATCAGATTTAACAAAATAAGCAATGATAGTATACTATGTTTGAATGATTAATTACAATTTTAGCCCTGCTTTTGATGAGGTCAGTCATATGCAGTGCTAAGCTGTAATTAATCTCTCCAGCATAGTGTACAATTACTATTTATTTTGTTGTATTTAAATTATAATATTAATATCATCTATATTCTTTGCTACTTTTTACAATGCTTTTTTACAACCCAGTATGATGGTTTCAGTTGCCTGAGAAATCTTCAGAAGTTCTGAAGATTGCTGGTGCAATCAACCTGGTGCAACCAAAACCATCATAGTGGATAGTAAAAAAGCATTGTAGAAAATATTAAAGAACTTAGATGGTATTAATATTACATGGATTTGGAAATGCAATAAGAAAGACAAAGTTATATTTAAATTTAGAAAAAATATATTATTGACTTTTAATCAGTTTTATTTGTTTAGTTTGTTTAGTTAAAAATAATTATATATTTACAGAACATTGCAAAGTGAAAACTTCATTAAAAAGAAAATACACTGAATAAAGAAAAAAATCTATAAATCAGTTTGTAATAATTTATATATATATATATGAGTGTGTCTGTGTTGATATGATTATTAACTAATGCACTGGAAAAATATGTGTAACTAATCAAACATCAGATTCAAAATTGCATTTCTTGATTTTTAAAATCTATCATACATGTAAAAAATAAAAATGAGGAGATAATATCTATGTAAAAAGAGATAACCTATAGCCTTTGATGTTGCCAAGAAACTATCAATTACTCTTAATTGATAATCCCTGAAGCTAAACAAGTTTTCTTATTAACCTATAACAGCTATATAAAAATAACTGTCTGGGTTAAATTCATATAAGGACTTGGGATTTGAACTAAAAGAGGACCCCTTTAACTACAACAAAAACTCCAAAAAAACAGCTATTATAAGTCAATCAGAAAACTTGTTTATCCATGAAGATTTCAATTAATAGTGACAAATGGTTAAAGGTTATCTCTGTTTAATGGAATATTATCTCCTCATTTCTATTCTTTATTATAATAACAATTTTTGGAAATATTTGATTCAATATATATATATATATATTTTTTTTTTTTTAATTCTATCAAAGAGTAACTTAATTCCATTTTTATAAACCTCTGCAACTGAGATTCAAAATTCATATAATATAATCAGCCATACAATATATTGCTTTATAATAAAAAAATTCCAATTTTCAAAGTTTAATATCATTTTTTATAAATTAAATATTAATTTAACCTGAATATAATAACAAAAAATGAAAAAAAAATATTTTAGAAATGTCAATTAATTATTTTTATGATGTCAGAATTGTCAACTATAAATTTATAAACTTTTATTACATTGTAGATTATATTATTATTAACTTTGAAAAAAAAATAGCTGTCAGTCTTAAAATAATATTATTTTATAAGATCAGTTTGTAATTTTGTTTATTTATGTGAATATAAATCATATGACCACAGCCACTGCTTAAAATAAATTAATAAAATATCACCAATCAGTTGTCAAGACAACACTCACATAGTAGTAAAAATTATCTCAGTGTTGCCTTGATAACAGATTGATGATAGTCTATTGTTTTATTTTATACCCTGGCTGTGATGATGTGATTTACATGTGCTAACCAATTACTTATATATATTTATGATTTATATATATATTAAAATATAGCAGGAAATTTTTAAATAATAATTTAAATAAATTTTTAATTATTAGGTAATCAAAGTAACAACCATATAAATCTACTAGTGCCAGTTGAAGTCATATAATTTAGTAATAATACTAATATTTATTTGTACTAAATAAAGTTAATAGTCAGATTACTTTTAGCTTAATCCTCAATAATAATTAGTAATCAGACATAGTTTATATACATGGCAATTTGAAATATAACAATTTCTAGGAATCTTTCCAAGCAACCAAACTTCTTTTGAAATGAATTATATATGTTAATTTAAATTTTTTATGAACTTATAGATGTGAAAATTGGTACTTTCAATGTAATAATCTAAATAAATTGTCAGCTATCATGTAACCAAGGCAACAACCGATTAAAACTAGTAATACAATTAGAAATTATATAATATACTAAAAATGACAATATTTATTTGAGCCATAATAAGCTAAATTCAGATCTCTTTTAGCTTACTATTTATTGTTTGGTAATTAATAGTTGTTTATCAGATAAACTTCAGGTTTATTAAAGTTTCAAACTTCATTCTTTTAATAGTCAATTATATTTGGCTTATTAAATAATGTCAAATATTTAAATATGATTAAAGAAATAATTAGAATTTACATTGTTTTCTATTTCCTTGATTATCATGTGGGCTATGGCTTATTGGATAATCTAGAATTACCTTATCACAGAAGCATCAAAATGTAAATCATCTCCATCTAAATAATTAAGATATTTATTAATATTTTTGAAAGAGAAAGTTGAATTTTAAAAATTATTTATATAGTAGCATTGTTAAAATGCATTTTTCCTTTAAGAAAAAAAGCAGAATGCCTTCATAATGTATATCAATAAGACAAATACTTTTGATAAAAATTTCAAAAATTAAAAAATAACCTGAAGATTTGATTTGCTATTGTGGGAAAGATAATACTATACTTTCTCATCTACAAAATAGATTATATGCATATATATAATTCATTGTTCTTGCTACAAAATTGTAAAAAGCCTTATATGTTTTCTGATAAAATCTTATTTTATTTGAAAATGAACAATTTATAAAATGTTTGCATTTAGAATATCAGGAGTAATTTAATAAATTATTGTATTACTTTACAATTTTGTTCACAATTATTTTATATTTATGTATTCATTTATTATATTTTAAGTAAAATGCAATAACATAAAGAATATTAATTAAATTTTATTTATTTCATTATAAAGTTGTCAGACTTAAAATTGAATATTATATTTAAAATAAAGTATCACAGTATTTTATTTTTTATTATTATTATCATCTTCATCATCATTCTTCTTCTTCTAGTTCTTTTTTTTTCCTATTATTTTTTCTTCTCCTCTTCCTCCTCCTCCTCTACTTCCTCTTTTTTTCTTCTTTTTTTTTTATGTTATGATAAAGAGATTAGATGGTTAATTTTATATATATTAGCATCTGTGTTGTGCATATTTATCAGTAAGAGTTAAATTGTAATGTATGCGGAAAAATAATTTAAATAATTAAATAAATCTTTAATAAAGCATACGAAAAATATGAAGTTATAATATTTAAATTTATTTGACTTAAATATGATAACTTGAATTTAATTTTATTTTAGAATTAATTTGAAATAATTTATTGTAATATATCTAAATATTTATTTCAGTTCAAACAATAGCATATTCTTTATAAAACAAAGAAAAATGTGCTTATTTAGTAGATTCTATATTTGTACTAATAAATATACTAACAACTATCATAAATAATGTTTAGTTAAAAAACATAAAATATTAACTTTTGCTGTTATCTAGTATTTATCACAGAAATACTTTTAGAAATGTCTGCTGAGATATTATCTTTCCTGTTGATTAACTTTTTGAGTATTTTTCAATCATATCTGACAATTTTTTTGTAGTTTATTATTAATTCATAAACTTCAGGAAAACTAAATATAAACTGGGCCTATACTGCTTTTAATTTAAAATGTACCTTTGGATAATCTTATTTAACTCTCAGAATACTTTTTCTACTTATAAAGAACTCAATATACATGGAGTTAAGTAGATCCAATGTTATAATACATGAGTTATTGTTTTAGCATTATTTACTCTAGAAAATCTCTTATTTATGGAACTTAATTCTTTTTAATACAAATTTATCAATTTCCTAAACTATGTATCACAAAGGATCTTATTTTTTTAAAAATAAGTTTTTTTGCAGTGAATGGAATGTATTTTGATACTTAATTTTTGACTCAAGCTTCATTTGATAATTTCGTTTGTCCAAAAAGATTATTGTGCATTCGTGGCCTTAAGTACTTTAAATTTTATTTTCTTATCCTTTGTTTTATTTCTGTTTACATATAAATATGGTGAATTATTATTTAAAAGTATAATTTATCTGTATTCTAAAACATTTGATACCTTCTATTAATCTTTGTTTTTATAAACGTATAAGTTTATATATGTGCATATATATGTATACTATTATGCATGTATGTTGAATTTTTATTCCACAATTAATTCTAATTAGAATTTCAAATAAATAAATAAATATGTGGATGGTAGTTAGTGTTAAATAGTTAGGTAGATAGTTAAAAAAACAAATCATAGTTGTATTGATAGATAAATGGTCAGATGGATTAATTGAAGAATAGATTAAATAAAACTTATTAACTGCTGTTTTTTAACGTGAAAATGTTTTGAAGGTCAAAATAACTTTGTACTTGTAATTATTGAATAATATTCTAACAAATATTTAAGCAAAATTAATAAATTAATAAAATAAGTAAATTTCGATTTTTTTTTTTTTTTTTTTGTAGAAAATATTCTTTAGAAAAGTTAACTTTCAGATCTCTTTATCAATAAAACTTCAAGTAACCGTGGTAATTATGATTTTTTTTTTTTTGCTAGATTTTGTAATTAATCTTAGTGTATTTTGTACATTTATTAAACTATCATTGATTGATTAATTTATAAATAATCTTTATATATAACAATTTGTTGTCTTTTATTCTATTTTAACAAATAAAAACTGTTCAACAAAGGTAAAGTCAGTCTTTGTTGTAGAAATCAAATGTGTTTTATAAATGGATATAGTCTTGTTTAAACAAATAAAAGTGAGAAATTCTAAATGCAACTTTTCTTAATCAACTACCATGATTTTGATATATATATATTGAGTTATAGTTGCAAATAATCAAGAAATTTTTACGAATGCGGTGTCAAGCTATAATTCTAAGGAGAAAGTAATCCAACCTCCACAGATGCGCAAGTACTATAATATTCAATTAGCAATGTTAAATATAAATAAACTCAGGATCCAAGTCACAAGATAAAGACTTTGAAAAGTTTCTCCTTCCAAGATGCTTAAGATTTACCTATGTAATTGTATTTAGGTATGAAGATATGACAGCTGTTTTTATATTTTTAAAGTCATTATCTTGTGAGGTGATTCGAGAGTTTACTCATATTTAACATGGCTAATTGATTATTATAGTAGGGCACATGAGTGGAGGTTTGACTACTGTCTTCTTAGAATTAAATTGTATTTGCTGATGTTAAATACTCTCACCAAATAGTTATAAAATCACTAAATGTATATACAAATGATAAAACTGATAAATATCTCACTACAACATGTGTTTTAACTCAAACAGGTCTTTACCAAGTGATTTCACAGTTTAAAAATTCATCCTAAGTTCACAGATAAACTGATGGTGTATTTATGATAAGAAATGCATAATAAATTCAAATTACAAGTGTAATGGGCACATACGCCGTTACATTATTTTTTTTATTAAACATGAAAAAAGAAAAGTTTGCAAATAAAAACTTCTTTTTTTTTAAGAATTAAAAATTGAAATTAAATATCATCTAAACTCAAATATATATATATATATAATCGCACAGATGAAAAAAATTATTAAAATAAAACTTTATTAAAAATAGAAAAAGTATTTTAAAAGCAAAAACTTAAAAAAATTGAGAGATAAAAATATATCTTTAAGTTTGGAAAACAAATTAATTAATGTTATTGAAAAATGGAAATGATTATTTTAATTAGTCCAACTGAACTAGCCCTTGAGCATTTAAATGTATAAGAAAAGGTCAGATAGGAGAGGAAAACAATAGAAACTAATAGCCAATGAAAGAAATCTCTCAAATCGGACCTCAGCGAAAGGACTATCGCCATCGTCGTGACGTAGTGTCCACTGGATCTGAAAGCTACTATAAAAAGTGAGTGAAGAAAGAGATGAAGGAAGAGATGTGACTATATGTGTTAGTGCAGAGTTGAAAGAGAAGGGATTGAAAAGACACACTCTTCAATCCTTTCAGTTTTGCTAAAAGGAAAGAAATGACTTCGTTTTTTTTATATTGAGGACCACAGGACATCAGGGGAATTAACACTGGCATCCAAATGGCAAGCAACTGCAAGAAATTAGAAACTACAGACTTGTTAAAACTGTAAGAACTTTATGAAATCTAATGAACTTTAATTAATTTGAAAACACTAAGAACTCTAAAATATAAATTTTCCCAGTATTTAATTTATAGAAATAGAATCTTATCTGACCAACTTAATTTATTAATAAGTAATTTTATGTGATGTATTTTTTTTTAAAATCATTTCCATTTATTTATTTATTTATTTATTGTTCTTTTAAGTTTTTATTATGATTTCTGTTTTTCGTTAAACCAAATTAGATAAATGTTAAATTTAAGTCGGGCGTGAACGGCTATATAGATTTGTAAAGTTATATTAGGGGAGGGTAATCTTAGGTTATTCGTTCCGTAGTTGAATTAGGTCAATGGATTAGATATATTGGTATAATTAGTAGATGTAATACGAGATTTGCTATAGGCAGAATTGCTTTATACACCACACACCCCCTGTTTGCCTATGGAATGGGATCATAAGGCAGCAAAAAAGGACCACAGTCCCTTTTCTTATGGAGTTTTTTTTTATTGCTCTTCTCATCAGATAGATGTAGTATTCCTATCTGGATGAGAATCAATTTCTTCTCTTAACCTATATTTGTGCTGTCGTATTCATATTACATTGAATACATCGATGTATCAGATGGATTAACGTTGGTTTAACTGCGAACTTTTGGCCTAAGGTTAAATAAGGGATAAAATATTTTCTTTTCAAATGCAATCTATGTAGTCTATTCATACTTGACACTCTAAATCCATTAAATTTAAGTTGGGTATAGACGCTTGCATGGATTCGTTATCGGTTAATTATGTTTTTGTTTTTCATATTTGATCAAAATATATAGACATTCGGTAAATAATGATACCTTACGGTGAGTATCTAAAATGTATTTATTCGGATGTCTTTTAAGTTATTGGTGTCAATGCGGCATCTTATGATGAATGCCATTGGGTTTCTTATAAATTTCCCTCTACAATTCCATCAATGACTTTATATTTTGATCGTTTATGTTTATTTTGAAATGTTTTTAATTGTGTAATCTACATAACCAATCTATACTCAACATTATAAAACAACTTTTATAAATCCATCTGTGTGAACTTATAAAAATTAAAATGTAAATTAAAATCTAAAATCAAAGTTAAAAATGTAAATTAAATTTTAAAATGTAAAACTGATACTAAAATAATTTATATTTTATAAATTCTTTTCTAAGAATATTTTTTTAAAAAGAATAAAATAAGCCACTGCCAGTAATTACACACAAACATTTATTTAAACATATATAAGATTTAAAATTATTTTAGTGGCAGTGGCTTATTTTATTCTTTTTAAAAAAATATTCTTAGAAAAGAATTTATAAAATATAAATCTCTGCTGTTCCACTGAGCTAGTGACAATGGGCTAACAATCGGAATCAAAATATATAAAAATAAAAAAATATTTTTTTTTTAAAACTTACGTATCTGCCTACTTTATAAATTTTCTAGGTTCAAATGCCTAGTGGCGTCCTGTAGTGTAGTTACATTAAGACTCCTATTCACCCCGATCATTATACAAGATAAAATAACTTAAACCTCTTAAAAACATAAAACTACATTTTTATAACTTAAATTGAAAGCTAGGAAGGAAATCCCTTAAGCAGACTATACTAAATCCTACAATCCATAAATTAATTAAGAACATAAAGTTAAACTAGATGTTATATAAGACTTGCTTTTTTGATTACTATAATTTTACCTTTAAGGCTTTGGCAATTATAACGCTATTAATGTATTGTAGATCTGAATTCAGTTCAGTCCCATATGGCTATTTAAGTTAGCTAGAATTAAAGCTATCTTCATGTCCAAACATTTCAAAGTTTCTGCTTAAATATTAAGTATGAAATAAATACTGTTTTTTGAGTTGATATTTTAGATCTAGTGTTTGAATATTCACACTCCTCACTGGGGTGAGCCCTAAGCTTGAAACCAATTGGTCTTGGGATAGGAGCATTCCAGATAGAGATTATAAATATTTTCTCTAACCACACTTATCAATTAAGAGCTTATTTGAGCTATTGGTATGCTCTCTTTATTACACGTTTGTAAATACAAGCTTATAAAAGCAATGTCACATTATATATGACTTACTTTTTTGATTACTAGACATTATTATAAATTAAATTACATTTTTAAGTTTCACTCTTTTAAAATTCAAATTATCACTCATTTCTTATGTTAAATGTGCCATCACTTTATTTATGTAAAGGTTTAAGGTAGACATTTTTTTATCTTTAGACGACTGGATAAAGATTTGTTCAAAAATCATTATAAAGTATTTGTCTGTTTAATTTTTGTGTTATGTAAAGATGACTATATATATAAGGGAGATTATAATTGTTTAACCTGAATATTTAATATTGGTTGGTATAATTTAATTTATTATACTTTCTATTTTTAAACACTGAATTAATTTATATGTATAGGTATGTACATATATAATAAGATTTAACCTGTGGTATAATATAGTATTTTAAATATATAATTTAATAATATGCATACAGTTTTTGAGATAATTTAAAGAGCAAGTGTATATGTTACTGTAACTAGTATAAATTTAAATCTAAAATAATATAAAAGTTGCTTTGATTTAACTTAGTAAAATAATTAAAAATTAAAGAATTCTATCTATGTTGTCCTGGACACAAAAGTCTGAACAAAACGTATATAAAATAAATAAATATCTATTTATTTTATAAAAAGGTATATCTTAACTAAATTTTTTATGTTAATCATGAATTTTACAGTATTAAATAATTTTTGTTTCTTATTTATTTAGGGTATTTTGGTACTGCAGGAAGAATTAAAATGAGGTTTATGTAAGCCACTTTTGGAATTCTTTAAAGCTAAAAATCAAACAATTTTTATGTTTTAATAATTGTATAGTATAAAAATATATACATTTTGTAAAGAGTGTTCACCAAGGCTACTTAACTAAAAATTCACTTTTCATTATAATCAACATAGTATTGGTTTTTACAAATATACAATAATGTTTCTTGTAGCAATAGGTTTTGCCCAGTTATTATAACTGCCATAGATATTTGTTTAAAGACATTTAACTGGTGATGAAAATAATTTTTTATTGTAAAACATGCAACTTGTAAGATGAAATTTATGAGTAATATGTAGTATAAATTTATGTTATAGTTCTCTACATTTGAGAAGTCTGCTTGTAGCAGGAAAACTATTGGTTGTATTTTAGAGTTTATTTCTTTGGCTAGTCTGATTTAGTTTTGAATATGGAATAGTTTTGATTATTTTATTGACAAGTTTAAGTTTAGTATTTTAATAATGCAAACAAATGCTAGAATGTTTCAAGAGTACTGTCTGTATTTAGAAACAAAAAGTTTGATCATGCTACTTAGACAAAAGGAAGTACTCTTATCTAATAAGTTGGAAGTTCTAAAATATATCAATTTCATGTCCATTCTAAACAAAAGCACTAATTTAAATAAGTTTAGATCTTAAAAGCTATTTAAAAATGTATTACATGTTCCATATGCAATGTTTAATATATTCATATTAATTAATATAAAATTAACATATTGAAATCTAAATTTGGTAAACAAAAAGTTAATAATCATGGAATCCATAAGTAATTTAGGAGATTAATAAAGCAAGGTAAAAAAAATCAGATATTTTTGAAAAATATTTTGCATAGATTCTGAACTGAGGAAAATATGTTTTTGGTAAAAAGATAAGTGGTGATATAGAAAGATTGTAAAACAGTCCAAATAATATTTTTAAGGGTTTACAGTTTTCAAACTTCAGACTGCAGATTACAAAGAGAATTTAGTCAAGTCAAAATTTAAGAAACCATATATTTAGTATTTGCTGTAAATAATGTTTCATTGACTGGTTTTAACAATAAATTCAAATTGTACCAATATCTCTTATTCTCAGTTTACATATGTAAGGAATTGAGTTATCAGTATGGAAAAGTACATTTCAATATATTCCCATTACAATCATAACAAATCACATTTATGCCAGATATTTAGGCTTTTTATTTGTTTAAGTCGTTACCTTTTTAACTTATTATGCAATGTAATAGCAGAATTATCCAACTTAATTAGCCAATTTTTCATATTATTTTTATTAATCATAAAACTTTAATTTACTTGAAAAAATGTCTCTAATAAAAAAAATTCAAATAGCATAAAAGATGCAAAATTTTACATAATGATTTTTCAACAAGATTGAGTTTTCTCATCCACTTTATTTCATAAATTCATCATTGATATTCCAGAAATTAAATGCAGGAAGTTTATTTATGTTCTTAAACAGGTAAAACTCTCCATACAGTAGTTCCACCCTGTGCCAACCAGAGTATTTCATTCTCATAGTTTTGTAGTTAAGTAGAGATAAAGGTGGCTGCTGGAGGGTTGCATTAGATCCTAAAATCTAGGTGCAGTGCTCTCAGAACAAAGGCTCCTCACTGATGAAGGCCACAAGCCAGAAACTAGTCTGGGGATATTGGATGAGTAGGCACTAGAAGGGGATTTTATGCACAAGCCCCTGGCATCCATTGATTACTCTGGTTGGCACAGGGTGGCACTACTATATGGAGAGTTTTGAGCTGTTTAATAACAGTTATGTGCTAGCATAAGAGATGGTGATCAGGTGATGTTTAGTGGTTTAATTCATTTATGTTCATATTCAAATTTTGACTCAGAAAATAAGTATTTCATCCCACAATAACTCCACTCTACATATTCACAGAAATAGAAAAGTTTTTTTAATAGGGACATGTAAAGTTTGAAAATTTTTTTTATGGATTAGGATTTCATGTCTATTTTACAAAAACAGTACGCTTAACTTTTCAGTTGAACAACTAAGGAATATTTCATAAAATAAATGTAACCTTGTGCAAGAAAAACTAAAACAAAACTCTGTTCAGTGTTAATTAAATAACCTTGGGCTCAAGAATATTTTTTTTTTATTTATCAAGCATTATGTGTAAAATAATTTTTAGGAATTTATTTATAAACCAGATTGGTGGTATTTGTTAATATGCTAGAAATCCTTTAAGAATATCTCTCTTAGTTCTCATTTGATGAAAAAGTATTCATACTAAATTTCTGGATACACAATTAAATATTATATAAAATATTACTAACTCACTCAAATCCACCTCATTGCATTGGCTTTCTGTCTTTTTACATTCTCTCCCAATAGATATTAGACATTGAATCACAGAAAATGTATATCAGATTTAGCCCTAATGCAAGATATACTCTTATTATTTAAGACATTCCTCAAACTAAGACCTTTGTTTGGGTATTCAATCAAACATCTATTTGAATGACAGAAAAATTATGGCACACTAAATAAACATTTTGAGATGACCCATATAATATATTTAGATTCTCAGTAATTTTTGCTGGATTTGATCTTTCTAGATATTGCTGGAGTCTCATTAATAGATAGATTCAAGATGACCCATAGTCACAGTAGTTATCTGCTTCAGAAATACAATTTAAAAAACAATATATAAACAATATTGTTAATGACTTTCAAATCACTGAATACAGTGGTACAATCAACGAACTTGAGATGATTCACACATCCATTTTTGATTGAAGTTTTATAGACCTTTTTATGATTGTCAATTAGCTGTCTAAAAAAATCCAATCTTTGAGCATTCTTTTAATTTCAAAAAGTACTATTAATACCCATCAACGATGAACCAGATAATCAGATAAATATTCTATATATGATTTTCAATGTAGAACTGATTTAACATGGGCAGAAAATGTTGGCTGTGTTTGCCTTACATCTACATAAGGAGTACCCCATTAAATAAAAAATGTAAATCTAATAATTTACTAATTTAAATACTTAAATAGATATACAGTAATTCGGGAAATTTCTTTTTCTTTTCTTGATTCTATTGTAAAAAAAAATTATAAATGTTTTGAACATTTACACAGAAAAAATAAACTTTATATAAATTTCTTTTTCTATCATCTATAATCTTAAATTTTAATCCTTGCATGCTTTCACCAAAGAAATTAATCATATTTATAACATTTGCATTCAAGAGTGTATATAATATTCACAGCATTTATATTTTTTTGGGGACTTCATTTAATATTTAATTGCATTTTGTTTTATGCAAATATATTTAAATGTTCCATTTTTCAGAGAGAGGAATACATGAGTCCTTCTCATTTATAGCATAGTGATTCTTTGCAATCGTCCAGGCTTCTTTAATTTTGTGTTATATATGAGAAGGACTGGTGTATTCCTCTCCCAAATAATGGTACATTTAAATAAATTTGCATAAAGCAAAACATAATTAAATATTAAATTAAGTAGTCCTGAAAATATATATATATATATAAATGCTGTGAATATTATATACACTCTTGATTGCAAATGCTATGAATAGGATTAATTTCTTTGGCGAAATTATGCTAAGCAGTAAATAAATAAAATAAATTTATATAAAGTTGACCTTTTCTAGGTAAATGTTTAAATCATTTATATATAGATATCCAAATATTATATATAATTCAATATTATTAATATTGATGGAAACAATTGATGAAAATGATCAAATTTATTAATATAAATATTTGTTTTGTTTTTTTTTAGCCCTACTTGACTGACGTCATCTGAAAGCTCCAATAATCTTTCGCGCGACTCTGAAATATTATTTTTAAAAATATCGCCCATTATCCGCAAAATTCACACACCATTAGTAATCTCTATTAGCTTTTGCATTCATTGTTTCTTATTTTAAATCTACAAAATGATTTTGAAACTGTTGTAGAATATTTTTTTAAAAATGACATCATGCTCTTGTAAATTTATATCAATATTAACCTCCTTAGATATTTAGAATTACTTATTGTTGTTTTATAAAACATGCTTTTAGTATTAATGATTATCTTGCATGCTTGTCGTGATGTCTTACAGTTGTCATAGCAACATGATTGCTTAGTGAATGAAATGCCTTTTTACACTTATAAATGCAATGCAAAAACGCATCTATCAAATGATCTTTCTACACCCTCACTTATTACTTGCATGTGGTCTATTGTGCTATAAAAAATTTAAACCAGCTTATTATTTGGGGTGACGTAAATCCAATTGATTTCTTATCATTTTAATAAATATTTTACATTTAATTGATATAAGATTGATAATTCTGCAATTTCTAATATCTTCCTTTTTAACTTTCATAAAAGAAAAAAGATAGTATATATTTTGCATTCTTAAACTCATCTAGCATATTTCTATTTATGAAAGCATTTTGTGTAATACTTTTTACTTTATTATTTTTTGCCAGTTGTCTTTAATATCAATAGAGATCCTGTCATTTTCTCGAATTGCTTATCTCATCACTTTAGTAATTAGTCCAGTCGCGTACAATCTTTTTGCACTTGTGATCCCCATATTCAGATTAAAATTTTACACAACTCTTCAAACGTTATTACCATCCTATTATAAGCACATCAGGATAGTAATAATAAAAGCTGTTTTACCACATACAAATATATATCTTTCTAAGGAATTTTATACCCTGCTTTTCTGCATTAACTGTAATAAATAAGAAAATGTTGAAACATTTAACAGCAGAACGGATTTGATTTATAATAAAGAAATTTATTTTAAAGCTGGCGCTTAGCTTTAAAATAAATTTCTTTAAGGCTAAATCAAATCTGTTCTGCTGTTAAATGTTTCAACACATTCTTAATTATTAAATATATATCTTTATATTATATTTCAGTACATAGGATTTGATGTAAGATTTTGAAAAAACTGCATATTAACAAAAAATGTACAATCATACTTGGTTCTTAGTAGATCTATTGTGTGTATCAATTACAACTTTTTTTTTCATGTCATAGCATCGGCTGGAAGGCGAACTCGCTACAATCATCTGCAACCGTACTGCTTGCTTGCAAGGCAGCTGCGCTGACTTCTCGGCTAACAACGCTTGACTCAATTACAACCTTTTTTTCATGTCATAGCATCGGCTGGAAGGCGAACCCGCAACAATCATCTGCAACATACTGCTTGCTTGCAAGGCGGCTGCGCTGACTTCTCGGCTAACAACGCTTGACTCAATTACAACTTTTTTAGCCTGTTTTAGAAAAAATCTGTATATTCGAGAATGTAGTATCACACATCAATGTTAGGAGAATACTAGCATGAAAAACAAAGCTGTAAACAAGAGAAATGAGAGCAATATAAGCAAAGTATCATTATCATGTGCTCTTTATATAAAATGATATGGAATATAAAGAAAGAAGTCTTTAAATACAAAAGTAGTCAGACACATAATAATAAATTGAGCAGTTTTCATATATATTTTTAACAGTGTTTAGGTTTTTTCAATTAAAAATTTATTATCCAACATGAAAACTGCCCCAAATTTTTATGACCCTACAATTTTTCTTCAATTTCCTGAGGGGTCACAAACCTCAGGTTGCTCATCACTGAATTAGACTGTGCAGTATTTCAAATGGTGTTATTGTTATATGAATGATTTAGTTTATCTATTTGTAATACTATGCAGTTTTTTGTTAAGTTTATCTATGTACATACCATGATGTCATTTCTGTTTAAATAATCAAGTTATTTTTTATTTTTAATCATTAAAACAAATTTCTTCCAACATCAAGATTACATTTCATTCTTCTGGATTGTATATATATATATAATACAAATAAAATGTCCATTAATTAAAAAACTATTGTAATAACAAAAAATAAAAAAACACACCAGTAATTATGTATTATATAGTCTTTCAATCTGCAGAAGTACTTTCGGTTAATTCATTAACCTACCTCAACTGCCATTAAATTCAAAAACAAAACAGATGCAAATGTCATCAACTCAAATCCCATAAATCCTGAATTTTAATGTTAGCAGCTGGTCTATTAATTATATTCATTTTATTTCTATTTGTTAAAATTGCCTCCTTAATTATTCTTTTACTATGATATCTCTCCATGAAGAATCTTAACATTTTCAATATCAAACTTAAATTTATATTTACATGTCCTTTCGTGATCCAAGAAAACAGAAGTAGTCATTAAATCAGTATTAGTTTTACTTTTTACATGCCTGTATACCAATTCATGCTCTTTTAATCTTTTTCAATACTATACTTCAATTCATTTATATATACATTTAATGGTAGTTGAGTGAGGTTAAGGAATTAAACAAAACTACTTCCGCGGATTGAAAGACTATATATAATAGTTAATTACTGGGTTTTTTTGTTACACATATATACATTTAATATTTTTAATGGTTAATATAAATGTAATTTAATTAAGATATGGGATGACTACTGTATATATGAAGTTAAATCCACAGCTAAGATGTATTGATATACAAAAACCAGTCAGATCAGTTCTGCAGGCTGAATGAAAACAATAGCAAACTTGTCCAAGTTAAGATGCCTATTTTGATCAGTCACTCACATTGTGATGTATGAGTTAGTAGCTGGGCATTACATTTATAAGAGTTAAGATACAATGTATAGTAGGATTTTTTACATCCCAACAGAAATTACGAATACTTATATTCAGAACCAGAGCAAAATATGTGCTTATATTAAAGGGATATAAAATTTATAAATAATCCTTAACTTATGGCAATTTGTTACCATGAAGTTACTATAAAATCTAAATAAGTTATTCTTACAATGTTTAATTAATAGTTATTTACAATTTTGACTAATTATTATGATTTTACCCTAATTATGCATAGGTTTAATCATTTATTCCTTAATTCTTTAATAGTTAAAATCCCTATTGGCAAATTCAATTAATGTTCCAAACATTTGACTGGTCAATTACAGTATAAGCAGTAAATATATATATATATTTGTTTTAAATCAATTATTTTTATATAGCGCGATGTTTTTTTATAAACTGTAATAGCTAGACAGCATTAAGCTGTTGCACATGTGCTTTGCAGATTTTAACTATAAATGACTGAATACAAACACTTCAAACACATGATAAAGTCTTTGGGAAAAGAGACTTTATCATGTGTTTGAAGTGTTTGTATGCTTTGCAGATTTTAACAATAAATGACTGAATACAAACACTTCAAACACATGATAAAGTCTTTGGGAAAAGAGACTTTATCATGTGTTTGAAATGTTTGTATTCAGTCATTTATAGTTACAATCTGCAAAGCGCATGTGCAACAGTTTAATGCTGTCTAGCTATTACAGTTTATATTTGTTTTAGTTTAGTTTCTAAAATATAAATTAATAATTCATTAGATTATTGGTGTGACTGAAAGTTTTTTTAAAAATAAATTTATATTTATAATTGATGAAAATAATCTACAGTGGCAAACATAAAACTACGTTTGTTACCCAATTATAAATTGAAGTCATATTTTGTTGATCTTTCTGTGTCAATTTGCCTTCATGTAAAAGTAAACATTTTCTACTAAAATCTGAATTTTTCTAAAATAATTTATATTTCACACATATTTTGTAAAAAAAAAAAAAAAAAAAAGTATAAATATATTAAAAAAGATTCTAAAACATATGTTTTCACTTGAATAATCAAAACAAAAAATTAAACTGTCAAATTAATTGACAGACTATCTATGGCAGAAAATAAAAAACAACCAATCATCACCTTGAAAGGTAGTGCTTACATCATTGTTATATCATTAAATTTAAATATTATTAATTTATTAGCTATAAATAAATTCTAAAGGTGGCAGCATGATTCAGTAAGATTTTTTCAATAAAATAATGGCAAAATTGGCAAAATGACATTAAAAATAATGATTTGAGAGTGAGGTAAAGCCATATATGAAAATGACCATACAGTGTAGTTAGTACCAATTATATTATTAAAAATGTATTCAAGTAAAATTATATGATCTGTCTGACTCATTTACACAGAAAAAAAATATTCCCTAAGGTTCACAACTTGCATCAACATTGTTTGCAATTCATTTGCATACCTTGATTAAGGATTTGAACAAATTACAAAAGATCTTTTCCTTTCTTATCTTGGCATCACTGTTTATTTAAATGTTTTTATCTGACAATCTCGTTTTCATATATTAAGATACTCATGAATATTTTACTTATTATATTAAATGCATTTAACTCGGAATGGAATCTTTCTTACAGTTTAACAGTCAACACTTTGGAAACTTTTTATAAGTATACTCTTTCCATTCAATTCTAAGTTATATTACACCATTACCAATTCTGAAAATGCCATTCAACCTTTCAAAAATTAAGTGAAAATTAATATTTGAATAAAGGCAAAAGCATTTAAGGTCATTTTTGTGAAAATCTTGTTTGTTTATAATCCTTATATGTACTTAATGAATATTACAATAGACTAGTTAAACTAATTGGTCAAATATTACATCTGAATATCTTCATCTCACTTATTATTCATTAATGTAACTTATCTTATTTTCAGAAGTGATTTTATTCTGTGTCAACCCACATCAGAGCTAGAATGGATAGTGTGCTTCTATGCTGAAATATATTTACATTAAAACTGCTGATTCAAACTGATTAGTCAAATGCTTTATCATCTTATAAATTATGCTCTTGAGCATGCTAACATAATTGGCAAGCTAAGTATTACTTCATCTTTATATATCTCTATAGCCATATAAAGAAGATTATCAAAATCTCTAGATGCCATTTATTATTGTTAAAACTTTATATTTAGATTCCAAAATCTTAACTTGCTACAATGCTCTTCCTGCCCAATACTGTTTCTTTAAATATCTTTAAATTAAGGAGTAGTGTTGATTCTAAAATTCTTATTCTACAACGAATGCCAAAAAGAAAGATTCACTTATTGCAAATACCACATATTTTGCACAATTAAGCAACGAGTCTTTTATAGACTGATAATCAAATTCAAATTGCCGCTATACAATATGTTAAAAATTATAATCTGTAAAATGACTCCATTTTCGTCATTCTCTCAGAATGATGCGAGTAGTGTAGATATTTCTTTTTATTTGATAATCAAAAATATATTGTGCTAAAAGCATAATTACGACTAGTGCATACATATACATATTATACTTATGTTTGTTCGTTCTTTTATTTTAAGAATAGTTATATTTGAACAGATACAATTAAGAGAAAACATCCATCATTATTCTAAATTTTAATGTCATGAATTTATATAAGCATTAGCAATTTATTTAGGTTTTCTTATACTCGTTAAATTGATTAAGTCATGATAAGTTGAACATCCGTTGGTTTTCTATTAAAGTGCCATGACACATACTCCTATGACTATTTTCTCTTAGATGTAAATAGGTGTTTATTGTTTCACATCATCATAAATCCCAACACTCGATATTAGTATAATATCAGGCCATTATTTGGTTATTATTATACTCTCTATCTATACATATTCATAGTTCATCTATCAACTGTAAATATATCATAATTATATTAGTTATGTATAATAGAGTGAGAGATTAAGTGCCCTGCCAAGCAAATCTCTCGTTAATAATCTTTAAGAAATATATATAATTCAAACAAATATATTTAACACAGTATTCAAAATTAAATAATATATTCTTTACCAGAAGTACTTTCAATTGTTTCACTGACAATCTTTATCAACTGTTAATACAAACATACAAAAAAATAAAAACTTGCATTACCCATCATTCAATCTATTCAAATTTCCCACAATTCTGTTGTCTTTATATTAGCCAATTGTCTATTCATTAAACCACCTCTATTCCTAGATATCATCATTGCCTCTTTAATTTTATGTTTTTCACTACACCTTTCAATTTGAATAATTTTTATATCTTTATTATTAAATTTAAAACCATAATTACATGTTTTATTATGATCAAATATAATTGATGGAGTATTTATATTTACCAAAGATATATTTTCTCTCTGTACACGTTTATATAATGTCTTATGATCATTATGTCGTTTTTGTAATGTACATTTGGATTCCCCTATATATTTTATTTCACAATCACATTCCAACATATATATAACAGAACTTAATTCAAACTTAGGTATTAATGTATATATTACTGATATGTTGAATGTTGGTTATGGAAGGATATTATTTATAATACAATTACAAAATATAATCAAAATAAAAGTAATAATAAGAAAATATTAAGTAAATTAAAAAGTGATAAATGGATTTCTATTCTTTTTATATCTAATCAACAAGCTAAATTAATTAATAAACTTTATAGTGGTTTGTGTAGAATTTCTTTTTTCTCTTCAAATAATATAAATGATATGATAAATAACTCTAAAGCCAAGATTTTTAAGTTTGAATTAAGTTCTGTTATATATATGTTGGAAAGCGGTTGTGGAATAAAATATATAGGGGAATCCAAATGTACATTACAAAAACGATATAATGATCATAAGACATTATATAAACGTGTACGGAAAAAATATATATCTTCGTAAATATGAATACTTCATCAATTATATTTGATCATAATAAAACATGTAATTATGGTTTTAAATTTAATAATAGAGATATAAAAATTATTCAAATTGAAAGGTGTAGTGAAAAACGTAAAATTAAAGAGGCAATGGTGATATCTAGGAATAGAGGTGGTTTAATGAATAGACAATTGGCTAATATAAAGACAACAGAATTATGGGTAATTTTAATAGATTGAATGATAGGTAGTGCAAGTTTTTATTTTTTTGTACGTTTGTATTAACAGTTATTAAAGATTGTCGGTGAAACAATTGAAAGTACTTCTGGTAAAGAATATATTATTTAATTTTGAATACTGTGTTAAATATATTTGTTTGAATTATTATTATATAATTTAAAAATACAGACATTTAATGGTTGTAGTTATTTATATATATATACATTGATTGCCTTGCATTCCTTTTATATTTTTAAGCTAGTATACATCACTAAGTAACTTGTTTCTAATTATGTATTGATATAAGTGTGGAAAATAGGATAAGATTTATAATGTCTCGTATTTTACTTAGATCGATTCTGTATTTAGTGAATTGTCTCTACCTCACGAGCAACCCATCCCATTGACCGCACTTCATACCGGTACAAAGTGCAGCTAATGGGATGGGTTGCTTGTGAAGTAGAATATATATATAATCACATTTCTACTGAGATCAATTATGGCTAAAGTAAGACATTCCAACATCTTGCTTCATAGAGTAAATTGTACGTAGTTATACTTTTTTTTAACCCGCGCATACTTTAACTTTTCTTCCTTTACATTATGTAATGCCCCTCCCCAAAACTGAATGAAGAATCATTATATTAAAAAACAATAATTCTTTATATAATGATTATTACTTTGCGTGTAATAATACACTTTGGCTTATGATAAGGTTATTCGCAACTAAGAGTTAATTTCTTATTTTTTAAAACAAAAGAACAAAATTATCATTTAAATATATATATATTTAATTGTCTATTCAATGCTATTTTTAAATGTCAGTTTTGTAAATATATACACATACAATGAAAACTAAATTTATAAATATTGACATAGAAGGTTACAAACTCATTAGCAAAATAAATGTAAAATATATGAACAGAGTAATATCATTTACTAAAAATTGTATTTTTTATCTACTTAATTATTAAAAAATAGCAAATTAATTAATTGAATTAAAAACAAGTTAAAAAGAAAACAAAATAATACATTAAAAGAATAATGAGATGGACGGAATGTAGTTTAATAATTCCGACACTAATTAAATCTTTTCACGTTGGTGTACACAATAAATATATTTCCAATATTTTTCCCCCTTCAGACATCTCATTAGCATATTTATGTCGCTGCCAAAACATACTAAGTACATAGTGATAATTTTCTAAACATATATTTCAACATTTTGCTGCGAAATACAAATATTGATATTTAATTTTCTATGAACCTCTAAAGATTGAGAATTCAATAACAGCTCGCACTGCATCAGTGTCAAAAGAGTGTTAAGTAAATATTCCAAACATTGGGAATCCTAAATAATACTAATATAAAAGTTTAATTTTTCAGCCTATTGTATTTTTATTTGAATATAACTTTGAATGAACATTAACAGGTAAGACAAGTATTCCATTTACTTGCAAATGTTTTGTCACTCTCTACACATTATAATAATTCAATATTGACTTTAAAAATTATTTTTAATTATTTTTCTTAATCTGATATATACTATTTTATAAATATTTTTTTCATCAGTTTTATTAACAGATGTATATGAACAAAAATTCAAAAATGCATATATGTATTGCTTCTAAATCATTTTGAAAAGATGGGGAAGATATGAACGTTTTGTGATCTTCCAAGCAGCTACTAATATAAATACTTCTTTAACTACAATAAGAATTAAGATTTGAACTACTTCTGACATAATCAGTAAATAAAATATAGTATGTTTCAAAAGAAATTTTGAATCAGTAAATACTTATATTCTTTGATAAATTAATACATTGTACAGGCTTACACCTGCATTAATATATGTAATATATGCGGGATTCGAACTCAGACTTTCACATGACCCACAACTATCAGTGCCATCTTTGATAAAGCATTAGGTTTAAAAAGTTAGTTTCAATGTAAAATTTCCAATTTAATTTTAAAATAATTTAAAAAACTTTTTTCTAAAATGTAATGTAGAGTTAATTTCTAAATCATGGTTTATGCCTTCTTTTATATATATATCATAAAAAATAAAATAAATAAGCTTGTTTAGAGCTATTAGCAGGCTCTTTATATATTACATATTGGTAATACTAGCTACATAGGTCATGTAAATATGACTGATTTTT
>JAQFVV010008038.1:8139-44487 GCA_028023455.1 Epiperipatus broadwayi
TGTAACTTTTTAGACTCAATAAAGTTTTGCTTTGAATCATCATCATCATCATCATCATCATCATCATCATAATAATAATAATAATAATAATAATAATAATAATAATAATAATAATAATAATAATAATAATAATAATAATAATAATAATAATAATAATAATAATAATAATAATAATAATAATAATAATAATAATAATAATAATAATAATAATAATAATAATAATAATAATAATAATAATAATAATAATAATAATAATAATAATAATAATAATAATAATAATAATAATAATAATAATAATAATAATAATAATAATAATAATAATAATAATAATAATAATAATAATAATAAAATCCATAAGCAACTCACATATAAGGTTTTAGACCATTATCAGAAAAATTTTTAAAATTTTAGTGCTATTTCATTTTTTTTTTTTAGTTAAATAGAGTTATTCACTACTGATACAATATAATTTAATTACTTGTGCCCATTCAGAAGGTCACAATATATATATACAGATATTTTTATAAGTAAGAGAAATGGGTTATAAAACCTGAACTGTAATAATAATAAGTATGGCTATTTTAACTGCAACAAAAAAAAAGGAGAAAGAAAAAAAATGCCCTAGAAATTTGATATTTTACAATGTTGTCTTTTAATTTCTTCAGCAGAAAACTTTTCTTCCTGAAAAACCTCAACATCACATCTAATTGTAGCTCTCCAATATATTTTATTCTCTGCTATATCTTTCCAATGAAAACAATTGACATTGCACTTCTTTAGAATGTCCTTATAATAAACCTTATAATGTAAAAGAGGTTTACCTCTCCCACAAATATCATCCTCAAATTCATCATTAAACACTCTTTTCAGAAGTCTTGCATTTTGTTCATTCGTTTTACATGTCCAATTCACAAAAGATGTGATTTTACAATAATGGACTCTGCACTTCTAGCAAGTTGAAAAACATATCGATTGGTTTTATGATCTTGCTAATATATTTTAAAATTTTTACAGAACATCCTTAAATAAAACCTTTCTAATGCTTTTATATTATAGTATCCGATTCTCACTTCCATATAATAAATTAAGTAAAATAATAGCTATATACACAGCTAACTTAGTTGCAATAGTTATTTCTCTGTATCGAAATACTCATATTTTTTGCTAACAGCAACAGCATCCCATTGAATCTATGTTGTTCCTCAACTTCTAAGTCCACCTTTCTACTTATAAAAACTATCAAGATATTTAAACTGGTTTACATTCTCAATTGATAACCATTCAAGCTAAAGATTGCCGAGGATTTTTCTTCCATCACTGTCTGATAATAAAGTTTTTTGAAGATTAATCAACAAACTTGAAGACTTTACATGCTGCACTCAAACATTAAGTACATTCTGTAAATCATCTTTTGAACTGATAAAAATTGCACAATCATTAGGATGATGTAAATCCAAAGTTCAAGAAAAAGAAGTTCTTGTTTTCACATCTAATTGATTAAATTAAAAATTTCATAATCAAACCTGCATAGTATCTTAATTCCTGTTTTATTAAGCTTCCTATAAACAATTTCAAAGGCTATCATAAAAATTGAAAACAATGTTGGAGCAAGTACACGTCCTTGTTCAACACCAGTTTCCATTTCAAATGCTCCAGATTTTCCAACTGTAATAATATTTCCTGTCATTCTATCATGCAGAAGCTATATAATATAAATAAATTTTGGTGAACAAACAACTAATTTCAAACATTGCCATAGAGTAGTCCTATAATGCCATGACCAAATCAATAAAAGCAATACAAATCACTCTTTTGTTGCCGATACTTTTCTTGCATTTGCCTGGCAACAAAAACCATGTCTACAGTGCTTTTTGATTGTCTAAAACTATATATATTGAATCTCTGACAACCATTCATCTATAACTGAAAGTAACCTATTCAATAAAATGCTTGAAAGTACTTTTACTGTAGTGAATAATAATGATATTCCACAACATGATAATTACTGCAATCTTATCTATTCCTTTTGTTTTTAACAATTTGGATAATAAAAGCATCTAAGAAACACAGCTTCATGCATCCATATATTCCTTAAAAATTGTAATATTTTTAAAGCTAACATATTATCATATTTTTAAATTTCTCGATATATGCTCAGAAATTGCAGCCTTTGCATTTTCAAGATTACAAAGAGCTAGTACAACTTCACTAAGCTGGATATCTTTGTCCAAATCTGTGCTATTTCCATTTGATTTTTTGATTTAGATTTAGACAAAGATATCCAATGTAGTGAAGTTATCTCAATTCTTGTATCATTATTCAAAAGGTGATCAAAATACTCCTTCCATCTATTCAAAACATCATTATCATCATTTAAAGAGAATGTCATTGCTGGATTTATTAAGATTATTGTACTGTTTCTCAAGTCATGTGTGGTTTTCAACATGTCAAAAAATATCTACATGATTGTGACCAGCAATCTATCAATTATTTTAAAGCCTTTTTAGCCGTTGTTGCCATAAGATCTCTATATTTATTATGAAGTTCCACATTAATTCTATCATTCTGTGTTGCAAAAAATGTCATGCTTCCTTTTAATTAAATCACAGTAAGCTCGTTGTCAAAAAAAACTAGTCATGATTCTTTTTTTTGATTGAACTCAAAAACATTTACTTGTATCCATAATACAGTCTTTAAGAGAATTCCACACTTTAGTAGTATGTATTGTACATGTATTTTAGTGAATAATCATTTAATTGTAGAGTTACAAATAATTTTTAATAGATATCCATTTCTATCATTTTTCAGTATTTAGCATTTATTTTCTCCAATCTTCTGTAAAATTAGGAATTAGAGTTCACTGTACATTTAAAGAAGTTGTTATTTATTTGGAATGACTAATAATATTCATAATCATTAATGTATTTCTTTTTATATAATTATTATGAGAAATATCACTATATTCTTGTCAGATAGTAACTTATTTTCATTTCAATAAATCTTGTCAAATGAATTAACTGTGCACATGACATTAATTTATATAATTTAATACAATAAAAAACTGAAACTTATAATACAAACCACTAAAATCTCCTGAAATCATTATGAAATGTAACATATGACACATATAATAAACAATTTCTGAATTGTTTACTATAATACTATAAGGCTCACAAGTAACTTTTCAAAAGAAACTCAGTTCATATTAGCACTTAAACATTACTACTACAAATCAGCTAGAATTAATATATAAATTAAATGGAAGCAAATTTATATATATATAAGCAGCATGTTCCATTAAAAAAGAGACCGATTCTTTCTCCATAATAGTAACTTTTCAAAAGAAACCCAGGTCATATTAGCACTTAAACATTACTACTACAAATCAGCTAGAATTAATATATAAATTAAATGGAAGCAAATTTATATATATATAAGCAGCATGTTCCATTAAAAAAGAGACCGATTCTTTCTCCAAAATAATTATGGAGTCATCTCTGTATCATTTATGTGTTATGTAGCAACATAGTTTAGCGATTCTCCTCAAAAATTTTAAGGCATTAGCCTATCTGCATCATGAGTTACAACATAAAATGTTTAGTATTTTCACAGATCATTTTCAATATTCTTCTTACCATTACACAATCTTACAAACCACTTGTAATTCATCATTTCACTATCATATATAGTTTGAACCATTTCAAATATTTTATGTCTGCCAGTTATAATACTCGCTGGCGAAGAATCTATGCAGTAAGCCAACCTTGTCCTGCCTATATATGCATACAATAATTATAATCACAGAGACTAATGCCGGTAGAATAAGAAAATAAAACAATCATTATATATTTATATCAACAAACCTGAAGGTATACCAAAATAATAATAAAGATCTATGCAATCTACTTTATAGTCCCTATGCAGACTTTTGACATTCAGAGGCCAGCAGTCCACTCTAGAGCTACCGTGCTAAATAAGCAACATTCAGCGCCTTTCACAGTTCATCTGCATCGGTAGAACTCCCAGTTGTAAGTGCCCGATGCTTTACACTTTCACTCATTTTGCCAGTTATGATTTTCTGGATTTCATTGGTCAAATCTTGTCTGTCCTGGTCGGATCAATCCCTCCCAGTTTACTTGCAGAAGCAGATTTGACATAAGTTTTACTTTGATTGATTACCCTTTGCATCCCGATTTTTAATTACTCATCTTGTTTATCTGCAAAGTTCCTTCGTTAATTAACCTTCTTATCTAAAAGGATTTTTTTTCTTGCTGTTACACAGCTATTAAAGTATAATATTTTAAATTAACGAAGTATTTTTATCTTCAAGTATATATATATATATAACTTACGTAAGTATATGCAACAAATTATACACATACATACGTTAAATATTAAATCCCCATTTACCATATTTACTATTATTATTTTGTGTGTATGTGTATTTTAATTATATACATACATAACATATTTTAATCGCATTTTTGATCAATGTAAAACAAAATTTAATGTTAGCATGCTATTCCAAATTATACAAAAAATTATTGACACATTTCATGCTGTAAGTCATGATCAATATATGCTAGTACTTCAAAATTTTTATAGTGAATAACTAAACTATGTCACTATATAATGCATGCACTGATTCCAAGATGACGCTCTAAGAAGCTTGGAGAGAGAACTAATCACCTTTTCACCTGAACACTTTGTGTAGATACAATTGTATTCTTTTTCCAAAGTCACTCTTGTAAACCTCTTAACATAATTTACAATTATAAAGTTACCCTTATAAATATTGTTTAACAACTTCAGTGAGGTGAGGCATTATGCTCTGGTTAATATATTATAAATTTCCATTCTTTAATAATACAATAATTACTGTGTTATTTGGTGCAATGGTAAAATCGCAGATTCTGGAACTTAAAAGTCCATGGACTGTGGCACAGTCTAACCACTTCTCAGACTTAAACTTTTCATGAACTTTCAAGAATTAAAGCCATTCAATAATGGTAAAATGGCAAAGTCTAGAGGTTAACCATGAATGGCAGCCTAGCTCTATCATTTCTAGTGTTCAAACTTTTTTTGAACTTCTGAGCAATAAAACCATTTGATTATTTTTTAATATAAGAAATTATGTAACTGATTATGTAAAATGCATATTTAATTCTTAAATAAAAAATAATATATAAATGATGGAGAATTTCATTCATTTTCAAATAATCTTTGTTAAGGTTTATAAAAATACCACCAACAATTGTTCCTACTTAGTCAGCATATAATTTATATATGTAAAGCATTACTCTTAATAAACATTATGTCATCTTTTGCACTTTTAAATAAAAGAAATTAATTTTGTTTTTTATAAAACAAGATTCTAGCCTAATCTACTTTGTTACTAGTGATTTTTAATATGGCACAGCTAATTTAAAAGTTTCAAATGAACGTAGTGATTTGAATGTTGAGTATCATTAATTCATAAGTTAACTATTATACATATCATTAAATATTTTATTTCATAATGAACTCAGTAAATAGCATTTGGATGCTTACTTTTATAAAAGAATGTAATTCTAACATATAATCAAGAATTATTACCCCCAGACATCAAAACACATCAAACAATACATTTAAATTTAATTTTTCTTTAATTTATAATTTTCAAGGAATTTTCTTGAATAAATTCCTATTTAACTTTTATTTAATAAACTAGTGATTTTAAGCTTCTACCATTCAATTTCATAATTATATTATTAGCTATTACACATACATATTAATAATAATAGGGGGGGGGGGCAATACTTTGAGATTATTGATGGATGATTTGTATCATTTGTTAGGTTCATAAATGAATGGCATAATCTCTAAAATATTTTAATTTCCTTATAATGCTAATAATTATGAATATCAAAAAAATAATATTCATAAATTGTATCAATATTATTATCATTTATATCCTCATGACTTTATGTGCTTTCTTTCAACAACTGCATTAGTAGCAGAAATTCATTCTAATCTTTAATTCAGAATCATCTATTATAATACTAAGTAATCAATAGTCCCTTCTGAAACGGAATCTGAGATTCAGATTATGTTTCACAGTCCTATCCGATCCCTCACCACCAAACTGGATTCAAATCCGAGTCCTACGTATATATACACACCTATTTGGTTCAATTTTTTTATTATTTTGTATTCAAAATAAACGTTAACATGAGATTTAATAATCTTGAATTAAATGAATTAATAATAATACTTCATATAATTTTAATGGGTCATATTTGTGCATAAATCACATGTATATATTAAAAGTGATGGAGGATTAGGTATAAAATAATATTTATGTTTGTATATGTTATATGAAAATGTATATTTAAAATTTAAAAATACATATGTATGTAATGGCGGTTGGGATAATGTAATCGGCTTGGTAGCTTGTAAAAGCATTCTAAAACAAAATCAATTAGCGTGATTAAATTATTATCTATATTAGAAAATTAAATAAATGTCATTAACAAAATTATCTTTTGGTAAAATCTATTTCTGAACCAGAAATAGATTTAGAACAATTGTTTCAAAAATACTAATCCGTTTGCATTGTCTTACACTACCAGATTAACAAAGGAGAAATTCCTTACTAAAACTCTGCAGTATTCTTTTATAGCCGCAGGTATTACAACTTAATAGCATTCCTTAGATAAACCGGAGTCATATAAATAAAGCCCAAATTCAATCATCAAGGAGAGTACATAGATTCATAAGGCATCCACCGAACGAATCTATGTCACTCAAATTTTTCAAGAAATATCTTCTCTCCAAGACTAGGCCAACTCAACTCCAGCCAGCCCGCCACTACTGAACATCCGTGAAGCTGCTGCTATACCGTAAAAACCACCCGGGTGATCTGCTACCTGCTGTAAAGTGCCACCTTTATGAATTTAGAACTTTCTCCTGATTAACTTTGAAAATATGAAAGAATTTAATATTAATTATTTGTAACTTCGTTATAGTCTATTTTATTCTATAACCCTTTCGATTAGTCTCGTAATTTTTTTATTTATTTTTAATTTAATGCGGCAATTATTTTATTAATATTTTGTTTAATATATATATTTTTAAATGCTAAATGATATTTCAATGAACTCCCACCCTCGCCAGTATAGTTATTTTTACCTTAGCTCCTCGCATTAGATAGGAGTAACAATTAATTAGTATGTTTTTACTTTTAAAACTATAACGCTTGCTAGGTTGAGAGTTTTTTTTTTAAAAAGAAAATGTTTTGCTAATTATTATACTTTTTGCGTAACCAACAGAGAGAGAAATAAAGTTTCACCTTTGATTAGTTTACGATTTATACAATGTTAATAATCTCCGTAAGAGCGCAATATTAATGCAAACAAATATGTTAAATCTATATAGTATTATTTTTTTGTCTTTATTCTCGCCCATCTAAACATATATATGAATATTTTTCTTAAAGCACACCTTAGACTTAATTGTATACTATATGTATGTGGAATTTTATTAAATAAGTATAAATAATATTTATTTTATAAAGCGCAGACGGTATTGAAATTAAACTGAGAGACTGCAAAACCTCTCAAGCGCTTATGACTATGAACAGCCAATCAGATCATAAACACAGACAGAGAATTTAACAAGAAAAGGGTCATTCCACCCTCTTCTTTACTTGTCTTTCTATATATCCAAGCCAGTCTAAAGTACTTAGATCTGAAAGCGTGAATCTTAAATATCTTCACACTCAACTCACTGAGTTCAAATTACAAACATATAGCATGAAATCTTTCGATTTACTACGCAGTAGTTTTTCAATGTTATAACTTGCAGCAATATATGTAAATAATATTTATTTTATAAAGTGCAGACGGTATTGAAATTAAACTGAGAGACTGCAAAACCTCTCAAGCGCTTATGACTATCAACAGCCAATCAGATCATAAACACTGAGACACCAGAGGTGGTTCCACCCTCTTCTTTACTTGTCTTTCTATATATCCAAGCCAGTTTAAAGTACTTAGATCTGAAAGTGTGAATCTTACATATCTTCACACTCAACTCACTGAGTTCAAATTACAAACATACAGCATGAAATCTTTCGATTTACTACGCAGTAGTTTTTTGATGTTATAACTTGCAGCAATATATTTAAATAATATTTATTTTATAAAGCGCAGACGGTATTGAAATTAAACTGAGAGACTGCAAACCTCTCAAGCGCTTATGACTATCAACAGCCAATCAGATCATAAACACTGAGACAGAGAATTTACATATATTGCTGCAAGTTATAACATTGAAAAACTACTGCATAGTAAATTGAAAGATTTCACACTGTATGTTTGTAATTTACTCAGTGAGTTGAGTGTGAAAATATTTAAGATTCACGCTTCAGGTCTAAGTACTTTAGACTGGCTTGGATATATAGAAAGACAAGTAAAGAAGAGGGTGGAACCACCCTTTTCTTGTTCAATTCTCTGTCTCAGTGTTTATGATCTGATTGGCTGTTGATAGTCATAAGCGCTTGAGAGATTTTGCAATCTCTCAGTTTAATTTAAATAAGTGTAATGAAAGGGAGGAGAGAATTTAGAACTTTCATTGGTATTAAAATACTTTTCTAATAATGTCTTTAAATTACATTTAATAAATATGATCATACCATTATCTTTGATGTTATTATTATAGGTTGTAAGCTTAATTATAGATATTTGACTAGTTATTAGTCTGTCCCAAAGTGTTCTTAGCATACGCCACTCTTCATGTTTTAAGATTTATCTAGAGACGTGCATTGGAATGCCCGAGCCATCTCATCTTTGTTTCAGGTCATAAACAAGGCGATGAATGTCCCTGGACTATATATATATACTCCTGCAACGAGAGCAATGCATGGGATAATTCCGGCAAAGTTCGGTCCATTTGCAACTCCGTCCGAGACCTTTTGTCAGCCGATTCCACAAAATGTGGGGTTGGCAAGTCGGCTAGACTGTTTTCTTCTGTTAACCTGATAAAGCACCTCAAAATATTGGATACGCAGATATTCGGCCATTATGCTAACACCGTGACATTTTATATTAGATCCCTCTTTTCAAAAAGCTCAAGCCTATAAATATCTGTATCTAATGTTATGGTCTAATTAGACATCTTATAAATTAAATAACTTTTGATGTGTCGCTTAACGACTCTATATATATAATTTAGAGAAATAATTCCACAGACGTTCATCATGCAAATAAAGTAAATAAATCATTATTAAAAATTATATTTTCTTATATATAAACTTATGATAGCTTGGTCAGTTAGTTAATCGACAATTATGTAACCCATCCTGGGATCAGTCAAGGTTGTGTTTTCGTGTGTAATTCAGGTGAATCATTATAAATTGTACACTTTATAGATGCGCTAGATTAATTGAAATGTCGTTACACCACATCAAAATTCTTCATAACTTATTTGTAAATACTTACGCTCAAGTGCAAGTAAGCATAATATAACTTATTTGTAATACGAGGCTAATCACCATTTAATATAATTCAAATGTATATATTTTTTTATTCCTATTTGTTCATTATTAAATAGGATTTTAAAACTAAACATCTGATCATTGCTCATTCTTTAGTTAATTGATTTAGTTAAATTTTAGATGTCATGATTTGTGGAATGATGTAAGATCCCCCTGAAGTTAAACATAAGTGTTTGTCTGTTTTAAAATGTATATACGCATTTGTCAGATTTCCCCGAGTCTCTTTGTTTCTCCGATGTGCAATGTCAGTCGGGGGTGAATTAAATACTCTAGTATCATCGGATTTGCTGCTCATAAGTAATTAAACCTGGAATCTGGGCATACAGGGCAGAGTTCATGATTGTTCCTGACATATGTATCTCGCACATGATTGGACTCGAGGTACTTTTGCCTAGATGCTAGATCTTGTTATGTGGACAGACAATTTCAACCAGTACACTACATACCAGTGTTAGTGCTACATCCACATTCCTGGACAAATTTCTCACTATAACTACTGGCCTTTCTGCCTTATTATGAAGATGATCAATAGCCAAAATGTCAATTGAAAAGATATATAGAATGCCACCATCTAGCATGCATTCACAATAAATAACTTTAATGTAAATTAAACTAATGCTTCTAATACCTAATATCATTTCTTTTTAAATAGTGTATCTATGCAAATCATCACAATAATGTAGTTATCCCCATCTTAGCATAAGGTTTATAGACTTTCCCTTATATTAAATAAAAGAATTTGTCATATTATAAACCTCTATTTCTAATTCAAGCCATAAACTAAGAAGCAAATAAATCATATAAATAAGTCTCAGAAATATTTTATTTCAAGCCAAAGTCTCACTTTTAGTTCATTAAAAAAAAAAAACCAGTGTGGAAGTTACTATTCAATGGGTTTGCAATCTGCTAGGTGGTGAATTTTTTTAACTTGTTTCTACTTTTGTTTTACTTCCTAGCTAAGAATAGCTAGATATCCATTAATTAACTATAATTGGCTAATTATATTGATTATGGGTCATTTATATTGGAACAGTAAGATTCGTATTCGAATCTTAAGTTTCACCTTTTTTCTATCGTCTCTCACTCACCGCTCTATCCTACCCAAATTTAAACTTTTTGGTATCGAATTGTGTGTGTAGCAATATTACAAATGTATAGATATATGTAGAATTCACCATAAACACACACACATTTTGATATCAAATTTAAGGCAATAAATAAAGATAAATAATCTAATTTGGATTTCTTCTTTTAGTTATATAAAAATATATAAATTTTAACCATTTATTTTGAATTGTAAAATCCGTTATTTATTGCTTTGTTTAAATTTCATTTAGTAATACTTTTAGAAATAGATTGTAATATTTAATTAAAAGTAAAAATAATCATATATTCCCTTTTGTTTTTGAAATTTTAAAAGCAACGGTAGGTGAGAGATAATAGATTAATTTAAAAAAAAAAAATTCCCTAAAATGTAATTATAAAATAAAAATATAAATGTAAATGTAAACAATAGAAAGGCAGCTTTCTCTATAATTAAACTTAACAAAAATGCATTAATTATCCTCAGGGCAGATTAAGTGGAATCCAAAAATAAACTATAACAAAAATGTAAAAGATAAGATCTAAGAAGGGAGGTCATTTTACACTTGCTAGGAACTTTCAGTTGAACTTTAGCTTTGCTCTCGAGCAGTTGAGAGTCTCCAAAGATATATATTGTTTTACGTGCCACAGTATGCATGAGTAAAAAGCACTCAAAGACTATTCTCCCTGGACATGGTCAATTGTTTGCTGAGAACCTATGCCTGTGCCTTCTATAAAATCAACCAAAGAAGATCTGCTGCCCCGGACAATTAGAAAACTACTGCTGCTATTCAAATAATTAAATCATCTAAATACTGTAAAGAACTGATAATGCTAGAATCATGAACAATTTGCTACTGACCATTGAATCGGAAAACTTATAAAACAGGTACCTGTATCCAAATTCTCTAGAGTTCTCTACTAATATTCCGCTATAGCTCATTCATCTTTTTATAACTTATAAACTATAAACTGTAAATTCTCATTTGTAAAACTATAAATTTAATAATTAATATTATGTAAATTTCTTTAACAATCTAGCCTGCCTAACTCTATCTTTCTTGGGTACGTATTTCTAAAATCTACATTTTATTATATAATTATCGCATGCTTATAATTTTCTAAGTATAAATCTATGATTGCTTGAAACAGTGGATGCGTGTCAAATTTTCATATAAATCGACACGCATTCAATGCTTCATTTATTGTAATGCAGGGGTCTACTGCTTAGCAAATGGCTGACATATTAGTTATAATAATCATCCAGTTTATATATTGTTTATATTTTATTAAATTTTGATTAATAATTCCATAAAATTGCATTTCTTTGAGAGTCGCAAACGTTCTTTATTAAATGTTGATAATGTAGGGCCGAATTATAAAATATATTTAAATCTTAATAGAATCATCTGTACATTATACATGTGTCACATTTTGGAGACGCGATGACCCATTACAAGCCTTGAATATTCCAGATTCTATAGGGTTGAAATTAACCTGTTGTCCTACACAAGCGGACATAATAAATGCTCCTGTAGGACTTGACAACTATCACACAGCCAGCAGGCAATCGTGGCATGAACCACTTGTCCCTGGTTATGCTTATGTGATACCTTACCTCTTTGGACCTATGGCAAATGCCAGCCCATTTTTCTAAACTCATTCATGGCTTTGCAGTTTCAATATACTGCCACTTCCTATCGCCTTTCTAAACGTAACACGTGTTTCATTTATTAACTTTATTATTCTATGTATAACTCCGTCCCTGCATTAGTGACATAATTCACTCTCAAATAAATGTTTGCCCCTAGTTATTAGTAAATATCTTTAATTAAATAAATATATGTCCACTGCTACTATTATAAATCTTACTTTAAACGCTTGTATTGCAAAAGTGTAAATCCCTAAAGGCATGCCTTAGAAATACTTGCTCGAGAATTTTAGGTAGCTAGATTATGTCATCAAATAAATGTATTTCTCTTTGTAAACATAACAGTATCGGAAAATACCACTACTGAGGTCTTAAATATAAAGTATTATTGGTAAAATGATTTTGCATAAATGTTGCTAAATAAATAAATGTATTTCTTTAATATATAACAGTATCGGAAAATTCCGTTACTCAATTTTAAATATTACCAAATATTATTAGTAAATGATTTATTATTAAAATGTTTCAATAAATAATGTCAAACTATATGTCTGCCATTACTTCTTTATTTATTTATTCGATACCCATTCCATATAATATTTCCTCGATTCTGTAATATAAATGTTTAAGATTAATGTTATAATTGGCTAACTCGAAATAAAATTCTTGATTCTCTTGCATCTCCCTGATCACCGTGCCTAAAGAAATGTTTACTAATATGGCATCAGATGCGTTGTTTCGTAGATTGTATTGTAGAACCAATAAACTATGTTTGAACTCTGTACTACGGGTGGCTTCACTACCTAGATGGTGCTGCCGTTCTGTGTAATGGTTGAATTCTGCACTATGTTAACGAATCACACGTTTCTGTCTATTACAATATAAAATAAAACCCTTAGGAATCAAAAATTTTCAAGTTAAATCAGTACTTGTTAATCCACATTTTATATCAATATAGAATTAAGCGACTAAAATTCTGCATAAATTATCCTATACCTGATTATTTTTTTATGTGCATTGCATATTTATAAGAAACTACATACTTCTTACAAACATTTTTCTAACTTTCTATATCAATTTATGTATTTTTATAAATCATAAATTATATTAATTTTAACAACCACATAAATAAACAATGGCTATTAAATATATAAGAATATATAATACTTACAAAGTAATAAAAGAACATTATGGTATATATATTCAAGGTTTATTATTATTGTATATTCTTAGTGCTATATATTTAATAGTGGCTGTTTATGTGTGTAATTAAATCAAAGATTTGCTAAAATTGCTGGTAATGTAACATATTACTCTTTGGAAATATCAATGATTATTTTTCTAGCCAAATAAAAATTTAAAACTAGATAAAAGTGAATTCACTTTTTATCTAACTAATAGAATGATCAGAAAAAGAATTACTTCCAAGTTTTATTAAATGAGTTTAGTAATGATAATTGTGGAATGTGTATTCAAGGATTATAATTACTTCATGAATATTATTGTGAGATATATATGTATGTCAGGCCAAATATAAGTTGTAATAAGAATATTTAATTTGTCTGACAGAAAATTGATATATTAAAAATATTCATATTTGAGGTGACAACATTTAATGTTAGCTTCTATATTACATGGATAAACTATTCTGAATAAATTAAATGTTTATAATAAAATCTTATAATAATATTCAACATTCAGAAAAAGCATCCAACTAAATTCTTAAAAAAAAATGTATAAAAAATGATTATTTGGACAATAATGGAAAAGATTATAGTACATAAGTATAATATTCCCACCATAGTCATTTTAGTGTTGTTTTTCTATGTTCAGTTTATTACAAAGAACAACATAGTTCTTTATATTCTTTTACAAAGCCTTCCACTTGACTATCAAAACAGATTCATACATTTCTATTTGAAGTTTTATCTAGCCTAATGATATAAGAATATTACTAGAAAGTGATGCAAAAGAATAATTACTAGAAAGTTATATTGAAGAATGATTATTATAAAAGGATGTTGGAGAATAATTACTGGAAAATGATATTGGAAAATGATTACTAGAGTATGGAAAAATTTATTAGAAAGTGATGTTAGAAAATGATTACTAGAAAGAGATGTTGGAAAATGATTAGGAGAAAGTAATTTTGGAGAATGATTATAAGAAAATATTGGAGAATGATATTAGAGCAATATTAGAGAATAATTATTAGAAAATGATATAGGACAAGGATTATGATGTTGGAGAATGATTACTAAGAAAATCATATGGGAGAATGATTATTAGAAAGTGATGTTGGAGAATAATTATCAGAAAATGTTGAAGAATGATCTTTAGTGATTTCAGAGAATGGTTACTAGAAAGTATTGTGGGAAAATGATTATTAGAAAAGGATATTAGAAAGTAATTATCAGAGAGTGATATTGAAGAAAGAATTATCAGAAAATAATTAAGAATGATTACTATAAAAAGAAATCAGGAGAAAGATTAATAGAAAATGATGTTGAAAAATATTTCTAGAAAGTGGTGTTGGAGAATAATTATTAAAAAGTGATGTTTGTGAATGATTATTAGAAAGAGATGTTGTAGAATGATTACTATAAAGAAATATACAAGATTGATTACTAGAAAATGATAGCAGTAAGTGATTATTAGAAAGTGCTAGAGAATGATTATTAGAAAATAATGTTGAAGCGTGTTTATTACCAGAAGAATAATTATTAAAAAGTAGTATTGGAAAATAATTATTAAAAAGTGATGGAAAATGATTTCTAAAAAATGGCATTATTAGAAAGTGATGTTGCAGAATGGTTTACATAAAAGTAATAGTAAAGAATGATTACGAGATGTTATAGAATGATTACTAGAAAATGATTTTGGAGAATGATTATTATAAAGTAATGTTAATAAATAATTACTAAAAAACAAAGTGGGAAAATAACAATTAAAGAGTAATGTTGCAGAATAGTTACATTAAAGTAATATAGAAAAATTATTAACAAGTAATATTGGAGAATGATTATTAAAAAGTACTCGAGAATAATTATTAGAAAATAATTTTGAAGAATTATCATTAAAGAGTGAATTTGATGAATTATTATGAGAAAGTGATAATGAACAATAATTACTAAAGTGATGTGGGGGAATGAATAATAGAAAATGATATTAGAGAATAATTACAAAAAAAATGTTGTTGGAGAATAGTTATTAGAAATAATGATGGGAATGATTATCATAAATGAAAAAAAGAAAATTGCAATCACTAGAGAAAATCATGAAGTCTATATAAAAACTAAGTATCATATTAATTAAATAATATATTTTATTACAATAGAAGATAATTCCAGCTGAACATTAATTAATTATAAAAATAAAATTCCAGATTATATTATTTAAATATTAAAATCTTTAATCTCCATAGATTTAATAATACTAATTAAAACTGGTGTAAAATGGAATTATGTATAAATTTATACAAAAATGAGAAATTTCCTTACTGAAAAACGTTTTCAGTTATACATGTATGCTTGAAAAACTCATTTTCTTCCTAATACACTCAATTATCACTCATTCAAATGAATTTCTATTCACTGGATTATTTTATAGGCTACTTTGATACAATTATCTAATTTAATCCTTCTATGAATTCAGTCAATCTATTTCCTGCAAAAGGCTTCTAAGTTATTTATATAACAAATGAGAAATGAATATGTGCAGAGTGAACATTCCTCTTTTTATAAACAATTTCCAAAAATATCAATTTAGTCATAAATGGCAAAAAAAAAATCGATCATAGGCTAATTTACTTCAAGAGACAAATTTTTATGATTATTAAATAGCACACATAGTGACAGTTTTAATATTACAAGCAGGCTTTGAATCCAGAATTAACTTTAAACCAGATACTATAGTAAATAATCTTACCTATGTAATAATGTTTAATGGGGTTCCCTGGATAACTGCATCAAAAGTCAACAAGTAAAATAATGTTAATGTTATGACATTTAAAAATCCGCTCTCAACCAAATGCCCAACTTAACATCTAAAGTGATTGGATAATGTGTTGGAAATCCACAGGAACTTTTTTGTTCTTAAGTCATAGCACATAGGCCACACTAAACAAATTTGAAGCACCCTCTTTGATGATACTAAAGTTGAAACTGAAGGTTATTTAATATTAACATCTCACTAGTCTCTGGAACAGTTCACATCACTCCAATAGTATGTAAACTAATCCCAAAGATGTTTCCAATTGTAGTTGATTCAGTGCTACTGAGAAACTCTCAATCCCTACCATAAAACAATACTCCACATGATATATAATCAAAATGCCTGAAAACAAAAATAGCTGCTCTAAAAAGATTATCATTAATAAATATTAATCTTATCATAGATTAATATTAGCTGCTAAAAAATATTAAAAGCTTAAACCCATAAAATATATTTCTTTCTAAGATATTGTCTCTTTATCCATGAACTGATACTAAGATCAAATTTAAGATCATAGTAATGATTTTCCAGCATTAGGTGTTACAGTTAAATGTTGTGCACAGGCTAATGATAGGCTTCACAAGTAATGAATAGTAGAAAGACCTTCAGATATGATGGTCAACTGTGAATAATAAAGTGTTTAACCAAGAATATTTTCAATGCAAACCTTTTATGTTTTCTTTTTTTCTTTCCAGTTACTTTAGTATAGAACCCAATCATTTTGAGCCTCTCATGCCATCAATCATTTTCTTATATTGACTATGACAATGAGATTGTGTGTTTGTGCAACCACATCTTTTTTCTTTAATACATGAATAGCATTTGACTCCTATTCCCTTTTTCATTTTTTTTTATTTTCAAATAAGTCCTTGAGAATTAAGAAAACAATAATGGTAATAGGCTTAATAAGTTAGTAATCTTTAGTTGTGATCTTTACTTGAAACAATACAATCATTTAATGATTCAGTTTGGAACTGGATTTAGGAGTTCCAGATGGCAAAAATTTATTTAGACAGTCCTATTTAGGGATCCTTCTGCCTATCACAGAAGTGGATGAGCCAAAAAAATGTTATCTAAAAATGACTTGTCTCACAAAGAGTTGCTTAGTTGTCATGCTTTGCAGAATACTCATTACAACAAAAGAAATAATAGTAGTAGTAGTAGTAGTAAAGCTGTAAACAGTAGTAATATTAAAGATAAGTATTATAAATTTAATATTTTCTTAAATATTAAATACTGCAATGAGGAAACTTTACTTAATACAAATACTTCAAAACCAGAATAGAAGGCTGCAGTGGTACTTAAGCAGCTGGAAAAAAATTTATGATTGATATAACTGCTTTTAGTAAAACTCGTCTTCTAGGAAAAAGAGTTTAATAGAACAAATAGATAGTTATAAGTTCTTTTGGAATAGAAGATCAGTCAGTGAAAGGATAATGCATGAAAATGGATTTACTATTACTACTTCCATTTTTGGAATGGTGTTAAAACTTACCTCACACAATAATACTAGTGGTCATTTTATTAGTGTCTATGTTCCAACCCCAGATTCAAAGAATTTAGTGAAAAAGTTCTTATTCTTTGATAGATATTATTACAGTGATACCATTAAAAGGTCATATTTTTATTCTTGGAGAATGTGATAGTACAAATAGTAGAGTATGGCCAAGGATTGGTGAAATAATATTATTGGTGCTGTAAATTCAAATGGTCTATGGTCATTGAATTTTTGCATAACACATGAACTGACTAACACAAACACTTGGTTTAGAAAGAAAATCACTATAAAAACATGGATGTATCCACACATAAAACAATTGAGTCAGACGTCAAGAGAATTTCATATTACACTAACATTTACAAGCATAGAGTGTTTTGTAGATCTTACATTAGTCTGTTCCATGATTAAAATGATGGATGCACTAAAAAGTCAACTTATTCCAATCATATTAACAAGAAAATTGATGTTTGTTTTGAAGAAGAAACTTCTATATATATATATATTAAATTTCTGCATATATTATATATTAAAATTTCTAATTTTGACATTCAGGATTATCATGTTACTAATGCATAAAATTCTTTTAAGAAGTATATTATGAATATAAAAAAACCTTTTCCTGGATTTACTAAAAAAAAATCATGACTAATTTTTCTGATAATCTTATTAATTTGTAATATGATTTTAAAATTAAAAAGTGTCATTTTCTCCTTGGCAGAATAATAAATAAAATGTGGAACATTATAGAGATCTGAAGTCAGAAGTTCAAGGATTGACAAGAAGGCTTAAAAATGATTGGTGGATTAAAATTATAAAGAATATGCAGACATTCAATGATTATGGTCACTCTAGATCATTTTTGATGCAGTAAAAGAAACACGTGAACATGAGAAACAGTATCTCAATCCTATTAAATTCTGCAATAACATTCTCTTATATGATGACAATAATATTTTTGTTCAGATGGAAGGAGTTATTTTGATAATTTTTTGACTAATGAAATAACAATTGAGATAATTACTTTTATTTTATATCCATTTTATCTACTTATTTAGATTTGGATAAAGACATTCATCTTAGTGAAGTCAAAAAAACTCAATGTAATTTTAAAAATGGTAAGACTGCAAAACCTAATTAAATATTTGGAAAAGTTTAAAATATGGGGATAATGAATTAGCTTCAAAAATATTTAAATTTTTTAGGAATATATAGGCCCATGAAATGATGCCACCTGATTTTAAGGATACTTCTACTTTATCAATTTTTAATAATAAAGGGAATCCAGTAAGGCAAAATACCTACAAGAATTTTGTAGAATAGGCTGCCTCCAGTCATAGATGAATAGTTACCAGAGAGTCATAAATGGTTTTAGAGAATTAAGAACTATGACTATAAACAATTTTTATTGTCAAGAAAATGCAAAAAAAATGTCAGCAATAAAAGTGATTTATATAATGTTTTTATGGATTTGATCAAGACATTTGAAAGCAAACAAATTTATGGCATTATTTGTAGTTAGCTGATTGTTTACCAAAATTTGTTTATATTATACAATTTCCATATGATAGAATGAGAGGAAGTATTATTACTACAAATGAAAATTCTGAGGTATTTAAAATGAAAAGTGGTCTTTAATAAGGATGTATATTTGATCCAACCCATTGTTTTTCATTTTTATGATAATAATCTTTGGAAATTGTTTTCAGATGGTTAATGAAACAGTCAACATGTGATACAATGTAATTTTTAATTTGAATTGATTAAAAGCAAAAACAAAAATTTCTATTCCTTGGATCCTTGAATTTACAGTATACTGATGATTATGCTACTTTTGTCAAATCAAAAGATGATTTACAAATGTATTTAATGTTTTGAGCACAACATTTAAAGATTTTGGTTTAATAATTAATGTTCACAAAACTAGTTCTTTATCAGCCAGTGGTGGAAAAAAATTCTCAACAATTCTTAGCTTGAATGGTTATCAACTTCAGAATGTAAACCAGTTTTAAATCTCTTGTTAGTTTTATAAGTAGAAAAATGGACTTGGATATTGAAGTACAACATAGACTTCAGTGTATTACTGTTGCTTTTAACAATTAAGTTGTATATAGAGCTGTTATTTTACCTAATTTATTGTATGGAAATGAGATTTGAACACTCTCCTGATGCAATATAAATGCATTAGAAAAGTTTCTTTAAGGATACTCTGTACAATTTTAAAAATACTATGGCAAAATTAAAAAAAAACTAATCAATATACTTTTTCAACTTGCTGGATGTTAATGCCATTGAGTCCACTATTGTAAAATTACACATTCATTGGATTGAACATATAAAACAAATGAATAATGCAAGACTTCCTAGAAGGGTGTTTTCTAGTGAACTTGAGCATAGTTTTCATGAGAAAATTAGAATGTCTACATTATTAAGATTGTCTCAATGCATTCTAAACAATTGAAATATTGATGGTTCCATTGGGAAGGTATGGGAGAGAGTATAAATATCGGAGACACAGAATTAGACATGGTGCTACATTATTTCAGGAAGAAAAATTTTCTGCTAAAGAAATTAAGATGCCATTACAAAATATCAAATAGAAAAATGAATTAGCTTGCTTTATATTGCAGATATATTTGTGGTGATTTGGATAGTCATTGCAAAACTCATTTCTAGAGCAATTTTTTTTTTTCTTTCTCCTTAGAGTTAGAATGGGCATATTTACATATTATAAATAAATATTGAAACAGTAAATGTTATTTTTACCCATATAGGAATCTTTACTATTAAGGGGTGTTTATAAATCGCTTATAATTTTCTTTTTTTGATTTACAAGATAATCAAACTAAAGATTCAAATGAAATAAACTATTGTAAAAAAGTTTGATTAAATCAATAAACCATAGTTATATTTATTATCTTACTCCTCTAGGCAGGAATTAGTCAAGGTAATATTTCAAGGAGATTACCCCTACTTAAGAATAGTTTATACCTTGATGCCAACATTAAAAGTAAATTAATGTGCTATTTTAATAAAAGTAATGTTATCCAAAAACTAACTCTCCAGCCGATTATAAAATACCAATTTATAATTTTCTTTTATACTGAAGAGCTAGTTGTTTTTATTTATAGGCCGTTAGCTTAAAATGTTATAGAAGAAGACTAATTAACTTTGGAAAGAAACTAGTGAAGTTTTAGAAATATATTTAATAGCAATAAAAATAAGATTCGATTTTTGTCTCATCATAAAATAATCATTCTAATAATACATAAACAAATAAAAAAAATATTAAATGACAAAATATTAAAAAGGAAGAAAAAAAAAATTATACAATTAACAAAATGTCTAAAGTTAAATTATTTTTATAATAAAAATATTTACAGTTTATTTTACATATTTTTTTTATAATAAACGCCTCCATACTTCCCCATTCTTTTGAAATTCATATAAATAAAGATATAATAAAAGACAAATGACCACCAAGATGGAGGTGTTTATTATATCTATAAAGCTATTACTCATGGGAAAGAGAAAGGTGAATAACTCCGTGTGTGTAAAAAAAAAATCAGATATATTAATCTTTAACTGAGCTTAAAGTTTATATCTGTGCTAGAGATAATCTCTAGTTTCGATAATGATTAGTAATAGTCATTATTGTATTTATCTGAAATGTATGGCGTCAAAGTTGTGAGTGGAGGGAAGTTTGACAATGGTAAATGAAAATGTAACAATTTACTCAGATAAATACTCTTCGTGTAATAGATATATATGAGAGATAGTGACATGCGCCAACTGATGAGTGCTGGTTCAGCACGAAATGCATCTTGGGAGTCATTTGTCTTTTATTATATCTTTATTTATATGAATTTAAAAAGAATGGGGAAGTATGGAGGTGTTTATTATATCTATAAAGATATTACACATGGGAAAGGGAAAGGTGAATAACTCCGTGTGTGTAGAAATAAAAAAAATCACATATATTAATCTTTAACTGAGGTTTAAAGTTTATATCTGTGCTAGAGATAATCTCTAGTTTCGATAATGATTAGTAATACTCATTATTGAATTTATCTGAAATGGATAGCGTCAAAGTTGTTAGTGGAGGCAAGTTTGACAATGGTACATGAAAATGTAACAATTTTTTATTTTTTTTTAAGGCGTTCGTTAATTAATTACTAAATAAAATGTCATCAGTATTTTTCATAATCAGTTCAGTTAAAGATACCTTTTTATATATTTTACTTTTCTGTGTGTTGACCTATATGTTTTTTTCTATTCCTGCTTCATCTTCTCTTGATATTTTTCTTTTTCACTTTTCCTTGGGTAACAAGTTACTTATGAGTTGTATGAAAATAATTCTGTGATGAGTATAACTATTTGGCAGCAGACTAGAGATAGGTATATTTAACCGGTCAGAACAACATTTTCAACAAATCAGTACAGTTTGCCCAGGGACAGACGTAGCAAAGGATCTTTAGCCTACGGAGAACATGACTGCATTTGATGGCTTCCAAAGGTCAAGATAAATGAAGATTTGGCTCCTTAAGATTTAGTATTAACTAATTATCAATTATTGCTGCCTTCAATTTCAATAATTTCAGGTTGCTTCTTCATAGAAGAGAAAATGAAAAAGAGAAAAAATCTGACTGACCCAGTCTTATATATACTATTTAATCTACCACTACTACTTTTCAATAAATAGAATTTCTTTTCTAGGAGTTAAATTTAGATTTTTAATTTGCCTTTGAAATTATCTTCAACATCTTTTTGTTTTCTGTTTACTAATTTACTAATGTTGTTTAACAACAATTTACCTCTCAAAAAATTTTTATTAAAAAAAAAACTCGTGTTAAAAGTAAATATGTAAAAAAATAGTCATATGTCACATGATCCCACTTCTTTTTTAAGCTTGTAAAAAATAAACAAAGAGCTTTGCTAATTGCTCAACAAGCTTTGTTGATATATGATTCTATTTTTTATTGACTATTTATAGTCTTTGCTTTAAGTCTTAAGTGATGTTACATTGCTAAGACATCTAATATATGGTTTGGCTGAAGATCTCTCAGCCCCATATAGCTATTTGAGTTATATATCTGGATTTGAAGACATTTAAGTGTCTGAAAAATTCTGATTTTCTACTCAATGGTTAACTCTTAGATAAATGCTGGCTTTGGGTTGGTATTTTTAGATCGGGTGTCCGAAACTACCCTGATGCCTCTCTGAGGAGTGCCAAAATCATGAAACCATTGGTCAAGGGATTGGGTGTTGTTTTCAGATAGAGATATTTTAAATGCTTTCACTTGCTAAGCATTTATTACAAAGCTTGTTGAGCAATTAGCAAAGCTCTTTGTTTAAATATATGTGTTTTATGTTTGAAACTGTTTATAATGTATTAGAAGTACTTAGAAAATGAAATATATCTGATATTATAAATTTATTTAAACGCACATTGATTACGTAAATAATATTCATTAAGGCTGTATATCTGATAATACACTTAGGATGATTTTTTTCTTATTAATCATACTTTTATTAAGGCTTTTAATATATTATGGGGCAAAATATCGACTGTTAACATTTTGAAATTGATTAATAAAGTTTTGTTCCAATATACTGTATACGTACTAATAGTTTTTGTGTCATTGGATAGCAAAATGTATTGTAACGGTCAGGTTTGTACATTTGCTCAACAGACTGAGAGTCCAAGCCAAAGAACCAAAAGCTGACCAAGTCGGGATAGTAATACCCTACGTCTGATCATACCTCAACCCTCTCACTCGTGCTTCCAAGTCAACCCATCGCGAATGACATGCCTGAGGTTACACTCGATATCTCTTTGATCGCGTTCCAGCAATAGCAAAGCAGTAAAACATGAGACATTCCCCCCTTATTACATATTCTATTATATACCTTAACTAGTGATTCATAAGATAATGAGCAAGTAATGAGACTGAGACAAATTTATATTTCATAAATTTAATATAACATTTAATAAATATTGACGCATAGCTAGCTCACACGCAGGTGAGGGAACACTAGGGTTATAAAACAAGATTACAAAGCCATGAGTGAATTCTCTAGGTTATCAAATAATAATACAAAGCAATGAGTGGATTCTCAGGGTTATCAAATAATATTACAAATAAATGAGTGGGTTATCATGGTTATACAATAATATCTCAAAGCAATGTGTGAATGCTCAGGGTTATAAAATAATATTACAAAGCATGACTTTTTTAATAAGCTTATGTCATCTTTCATGTTCTAATTCATGCCATGTTTTATATATTTGAAATCGGTTATAATTAGCTAGCTAGAGTGATCGATTTATTGATAAATGATGGAGATTATATGGTCTAAGATATTATAAATACTAAGTTTAAGATTATATTATTAATATATCAAATCATATTCTAGAGATAATTGTTATACAGATAAACACATTAACTCTGATTCTAGTTCGGATCAACACCGAAATTACTTTCTAGGGGAAATGAACTGAAATGTGGTGGCAGTTGAACGTCAGATTCTAGGGCGTTAGAAACTACAGTATCTAATAAGTGCGACTCGAATGCATTCTTAATGGGGTTTATTACCTAGTAAACGGTTCCCTAACCAATCTGCTTGCTATAATGGAAGAGGCCTTTTAATTCAATGAACAGAAGATTGGCTTATGAGCCCTTTGGAAATGCTTTGGTTCCATTAAGTATGAATAATTGTCACATATGCCTAAACTTTCGAGGCGTGACTTAATGAAATACGAAGAAAAGGTCACCGTTGCCTAAACTTTCGAGGCATGACTGGACGTGGAACAATCTTGAGATGGGCCATTATAGACATAGCAAGTAGAAATGCATATTTATGCAAATTAGCAATACATTCGCAACGCTAGATTAATATTTTATAAATTAATTATGCCAAAATCTTAGCTTCTTCAGTGCTACAACCACCGGTCAAGTTCATAAATGAGATTATTAAATTATAAAATGATGGCGATAATGAGATTCTGATTTAAGGTTTTTCTGCATAGCTACTTATAGAACTGGGAACATTAGTTATATGTAGTATAACTAGATCTAATATCAAACTGATTGTTAAATAATAAAAGGTGAGTTTCTCACGCAAATTATTGATGTTTAAATAAATTACACATCTTAAATAATTCGTCAAAATAGACCTTACTAATAATGGAAAATGGGTTTTAACTAACGAATGCAAATCTATATTTTAAATAGCTTGCGTGAAATATACTTTTTCAGATAACTGGCAAAATACATATTTTAAATCATTTACGCAAATATAATTCTTAAATAATATGGGCACAATCTGAGTTTTAAATAATATACGTAATATATACGTTTTAACTAACTTTAGTAAACATTTTCCATTTTATATAACTTTAGGAAAGATGCGTTTTAAATAATAGACGCTAAATATACCTTTTAAATAACTTTAGCACAACATTTTCATTTAACTTGAGAAAAAGATGCGTTTTAAATAATATACGCAAATATACCTTTTAAAATAAGTTTATCAAAAGATTTTAAATAACTTGTTCGAGCATTATAAATATCGATTCACTCTATCACATATAATTCAGAAAAGAGTCTTGACTATATTCTTTATATCGCAATACTCTGATCTGATAAAAGAGATTACTCACTCCCCTTCCCCCGATAATTTATTAACACACAAGACTCCGTTCTGATAAAAACACAGCATAAATCAATTAACATGAACTTAAAACTATAGGTAGATGACATAATAAATTGCATAAACAATCAATAAGATTTATAATTTAGAAATGAATTTCTTGTATAGTTTTATATAAACTAGATGTTTAGAATTATTTAAAATTATTAATGATCAACGACTACTTAAAATTAATAATGATCAAGCAAGCATTTGGAGAGTGTTCTAAGATTTAAACAAATTTAAGATAAACATTTTAAGATAACTATTTTAATAGAACATTTAGAAAATATTGATTATGTGATTTAGTTAGCTAGCTTTCATTTAGGGTATGTTTTAGTTATGAGATTTAATATGTCAGAAAGGCTTTACCGGCAAAGTCTCTTTTAAGGCATTGTTTCCATGTGCTTCTCACTATATTCAGTCAGGCTGGGCTTCTCTTAGGTTTTAGTCTGGATGTAGCTTCGCATATTTATCTCTGTGGCAGCTTTCCCCATTTCTCTGGTCAGGAACTCCCTGGTCTCTCAGGTACAGCTTCTTTCTTACTGTGATGGGCATGGTGGAGGTTTTCTGTCATCGGTAGCCGCTCGTGGAAGAGCAAACGGCTGTCTCTTTGTCTCTAGCCCACTGTCATCTTTGGAGCAGCTTTGATGGTAGCTTTTTAAGATTTAGCTTTTTTTTTAATAACAGGAACAGTTTTCTTACTTAGCTTCAGCTCTGGCCTTTGGAAATAATTTTGGCAGCAATTACAATGTTCACAGCAACAGCAAAACTTAAGACGGGTGATGATGGATGATGGAAGAGGTTAGATTAGAGGCGTTGGTGGCTATTTGGGCCCCTTTTTATGCTATATTTTTGACAGAAGTAACCTCCTACTTTGAGTCATGCCACATCACAAGATGACTAGTTCAAACTAGCCTTTAACCAAATATCCAGTTAGTAAAAATATTAAGTATATCTAAATCTGGACTTGGTAAGACTCTATTGTTTTCATTGACGTCAGTTTTAAAAGATATATTTTTAAGAGAATGGTCACAAACAATTTGTATAGATTTTTGTATAGATTTATGCCTGACTGAATATTATAATTGGTCTTGGTTATACTTTTTAAATAGGTCAAATTTTGGCTAAAGATTTATTTTTAGAACGAAGTGTTAAAACTGATAAAACTTTCTGCTTGTAATTTTAAGCAAACAAAAGAATTGAAAATTATCTAACTTGGAAATTATTCAAAATGAATACTGACTTAAATAATTATTTAGAAAGAATATTGAAAAATAAGTAATATTATAAATTTAACTTATTATGCTACTATATAGATAAATTTTAATTATACCATTTTGTTTATTTCAGTTTTAACAAATCTAATGGAATATGCTCGTATATAAATATTTGAGACTATAATTTTATATTTATAATTTTAAGGACGATTATATACGCACATAATCGCAATATTATAAGGACAAAGTTTTTAAAATTGAAGAAATACACGCCATCTGAGTACAACAAATATATACTATTATCAAAGATAATAGGTGAAACAGGTGTAACCGTTTCAGTATATACTGCATTATATATATATGCATGTGTGTGTCACACTGCTAATCAATATTCATGTCATTTTAAGTCCAACTGCTAATCTGTTTTCTGAACCATCTTCATCCCTGCTCTTTCTATCACTTTAAACATTACACTTGTCATTTATTCAACTATTTTAGATAAAAATACTATACTAACATTGAATATCTTAAGTCTCAAGTTTCCACAATATCCAATCTGTATCTAATAATGGAAAACTTCAATTCTAGATTATTTACTAACCTTGTATAATTTCAGTAATATGCAATCCACCTTCCATATATTTTCTAAAAATATCTAATAAATAAAGCACAATGAATTCATGTAACATTCTATGCATGCCTGTATGTCCATTACACACTTTATTGGATAAAATATTTCAAAATCACTCTTATTTCAGTTAATATATCTCTTATAAACTTGATTCCATTAATGTGAACTATCCAAACAAACCATATGCCATTCCCTACCAATACAATAAAAGATGTTTGACACCCAAGATCATCTGAAGAGTGAATATTTTTGCAAAAAGCATGCATAATGAAAGAGTAATTTCATTTTCTTTGCTGGTGAATGTTTGGGATATGCTAGCAGTGAGATGAGAGGTGCATTAATATATCTCTAATAAAAAAACATATGTAAATCTCTTAAACTATACTTCCCACAGAAACTTTATAAAACTAAAATAATAGTATGTAAATTCAATATGAAGTTTTCAAGACATTTTTTTTCTTTCAGCTAACACTATATATATATTGAACCGAATTCGAATACGTGTGTTCGAATCACCAGCCTCTTAGGCAGAGAAGAACATACTCGGAGAGTATGTATGCCCAAACGATAGCTATAAAGTATATAACTAACGTTACATTTCCAGGACATAACTTCTTCTCGACTGTTGAGTTCAACACCAAGTTCAAAGCACTTTTTTTTGTTTGTGTATAAACACGGGCGCCAGCTGCTTATTCTAAAAGAATAGACAACGCACTTTGAATAGTGGCAACTAACCCAACGCCTAAATCCACGACTAGCTCAGCTGTTTGTAATCACTAATAGATTATACTTAATTAGTGATTAAAAGAATTAATAAAAGAATTTGTTAAAAGAATTGATAAAAAGAAATTGATAAAAAGAATTGACCGACAAATAAAGTTTAATTTTAAAGATAATTTATTAACAAACATTTATTTACTAAATTTAAACATTTTATAATTCTAATAAAACACACGCATATTTTAAATTAACATTTCTAAGTAGTTTAAACATTCCTATAGATTTAATAACAAAACATTCTAATTTAACTAATAAATATTGATATAATGACCACGCACATATTATCTCATGCACACACATAATAATGATAATAAAGGACTACATAGCATTTGAAATTTAATCACACACATATCAATAGTTCATTTATGTATGATATCGAGTTCATATAATTAGACTCTTGGAGGATTCGCACGAATTAATGAAATGCAATGGCTATTACAGTATAAACGAAAATAAGCAAATGTTTTACCTAGGATTTTGAACGTAGATTTAACACTTTGTTTTCTTCCAGTATGAATGGTTCCAGTATGAATGCTTCCAGTATGAATGCTTCCAGTATGAATGCTTCCAGTATGAATGCTTCCAGCCGGCTGGGACGTTTCCTTGCTGAGTTTCCTGATTTTCACGATTATTACTATCGAAGACAATTAGATACGGACGGAGATTTTCTACGATGTTAAGCTGATATTATTTCACGGGCAGATCTGATGTTTTCATCGGACATCTGGGCTGGAGATAAACGTGCGTTCCCAAAATCTTCTCAGCACTGCATTTTGTTTGTTAACTGACTCAATTAATTTCCGAACTGCACTCTCTCAATGATTTTGTGAACTGATTTCACTCAATTAATTTGTGGAACTAATGACTGCCCGATAAAAAAGGTCTATTTATATCTGCAACGTGTTGTCTTTCTCATATCTCCGGCAAAGATCTGTTGTCGAATTTCTTATCAATTAATCCTTTGATAAACGTGTTTTGGAAGATTGCTTAATTAGTAATAGCCATGCAGAGATGTTTTATATTTTATTAATAGCCATTGTCGTGTTTTTTAATAATAATCTTCTTTAACTTTATAATAACATTTATTCTATTTACAAATGTACATATATACGCATATATATTTTTAATACAATTTACTATTTAGTTTTAACATTATTTTTTCCTTAACCAAACTTGAATGAAAAGAGATTTGTATATTTATATTTTTACGAATACTAATAAAAACTATTTAATTCCCATCTTTTTCTAAAACAAACTGAATAAACTCTTCAACATTTAATTTTATGTTTTTCTTTTACGAAAGATTACTTTAATAATAATTTTAGATAAAAATTATATGTGCCTATATCAATATAGGTCCATTACACCGCCCTTCCTTTTGAGAGTAAAATGCGTCATTTTTGACCATTTTATCTCTGACAACATTAAATATTAATTTATTATTCCTTCTAAGTTTGCCTTTTTTTAATATTTTTTCTTTCCATACTAAGGGCAATCTCCAATTATGCTTTTCTTCTTTCTATGCTGGTAACATTGTTTACAATGTTCGTCCTGGATAATGACCACGAGGACAAACTAAATTTGTGGCACAGGGATCTTTTGTAAACGAAGCTTCGGCTGCCGATTCTCTTGATCGGACTTTGACTAAGAAAAGGTGGCTGCAAATGGCAGGAATTTCAACTGTCCATTTTCGACTTACGCCCTGGAAAATGATTGCCGATTCTCTTGATCGGACTTTGACTAAGCAGCTACAATGGCAGGAATTTTTAACTGTCCATTTCTGACTTACGCTTTGGAAAACGAGGTACGACTTACTCTGGTTGTTGCCAGTGCACTTTTTAAAAGAGGAATGATCCCGGCCAATCCGTTACGGGTGCTAGAATTTATCCAGTCGAGAGCTTTAAACTTAATCCTTATCTAACTTATTTCAATACTACCCTCATCCCTTTAGATTCGAACCCTTATACGCTCCTAATACAACTTAGATTGACTTTCATTTATATTATTTTTAAATTCATTACGAACATTATTTATATATTTAGTTTTACGATACTTATTTTAAACCCATACGAACATTACCCATATTTATTTATGCTACAATATTATTTTCAAACTATCACAGACACATATTTATTTATATTACTTTAAACCCATTACTTTAACTTATATATTAACGTGCGTGTACTCAGAAAAAAAAAACTATTTTGCTTTATTCATTATTATTTTACTAGAGATTTTTTTTTTATCTTGATTATTTTAAACAATTTATTTACATCCTTTTCTTAACTTACAGTATTCAAAACAAACTTTTATTTTAACTTGCGTATATTCAAAGAACTATTTTATTTTACTATGAATATTTTATTTATTTTCTACAGATATATTATACTTATTTATTTAACTTGTTTTTATTTTATGTATTTCCGTTATTTTATTCATTTATTTAAATCTACCACTTTACTTTTATATCATTAATTTGACCCATTTATTTAACTTAATTTTTTATTTATTTGAACTGTTTATTTACGAACATTTCCTTAATTAATATGTGTGTGGAGAAAAAAAATCTTTTATTTTGCGAAGCCTCCGTTATTATTATTTGATAAAACAATCCATCATTTTAAATAGCGAAATTCCAATTCAGGCTTTTCACCTACGTCAAAATAATTATATTAGACTCATAGTCCATTTCCGGTCCTTTTTGTTTATTTCCTTTACTATTCCGCCCGTTTACTAACTTTTAAACTATGTCAGGTGGTTCCTTTTTTCTTTCTACTAATTTTATAATATAAATCATACTCCATATTCTCACTTCTATTTCTTGGTTAAAATCTATTTTATCTCTTTCTCTTTCCGTTCTATATTCTGTCTTGTAAATTAGAAAACTTTTAAGCTTTACAGACCTCCGTATTTTTCCCAATCATGAATATTTCTTCCTATGCTTCCTCTTTGTTTTAAATCTCCGTCTACAGCGAATGCGAACGTTTACTTTAACTTTTTTAAATTTTTGTAAAAACTTTTCTACACTATCTACTACCTTGAACTTATGTTTTTCTTCTATTTCTTGATCTATATTTGTGTCTACTTTATTTATCACAACGCTATCTGATTCTAGTTCAATTTCTATGTCTTTTATCACCTCAACTTCCTTTTCAACTTCCTGACTTTCTTTAATTAAATCTAACTCTATAACTTCTTGGTTCTTCTCTACCTTTACCTTTATCTCACATCTTATTTCTCTTACTTCTGCTCTGAGTTCTCTAATTTCTGTTTTAACCTGACTAATTTCTTCCTTCAATTCTGCTTTGAGTTCTTTTATCAATTCTGCTTTGAACTCTTGCATCATATTCATCATCATTGTCATCATCATTCGCGTCTCAGATACTTCTTCTTTCTCCTTTTCTACTAACTGGGGCTTTTTAAAATATATTGGGCTTTCTTTCGGATCCATTTTCGAAAATTTCAATTTCAAAGTACTAGCGCTTATGTTAAACTGAATTTAATATACGACTTATTTATTTATTTTTCTTACTAATACGGAAACTCACATTAACTCCAGCCCATTGTCCTTTTCGCTACCCGCTCTTAATGCTTTAACCCCGCCCAAATATCAGCTGTCTCTGATTTGATAGCATAAATGTCAAAATCTCTTTTTATTTCGAAAAAAAGTTTTCGGTCAATTCTTTTTTTAAGTTTTCGGTCAATTCTTTTTTTAAAATTAAAACACTTTTACATACGTAATTTAACTTTTGTATAAAACAAATTTTTCAAACAAGAAACAAAGTACCTCATTACTATTGTTTCTTAGGTTCAGTCCCAAGTTGGGTCTAGCCATTGAACCGAATTCGAATACGTGTATTTGAAACACCGGCCTCTTAGGCAGAGATGAACATACTCGGAGAGTATTATGCCCAAACGATAGCTATAAAGTATATAACTAACGTTACATTTCCAGGACATAACTTCTTCTCGACTGTTGAGTTCAACACCAAGTTCAAAGCACTTTTTTTTGTTTGTGTATAAACACGGGCGCCAGCTGCTTATTCTAAAAGAATAGACAACGCACTTTGAATAGTGGCAACTAACCCAACGCCTAAATCCACGACTAGCTCAGCTGTTTGTAATCACTAATAGATTATACTTAATTAGTGATTAAAAGAATTAATAAAAGAATTTGTTAAAAGAATTGATAAAAAGAAATTGATAAAAAGAATTGACCGACAAATAAAGTTTAATTTTAAAGATAATTTATTAACTAACATTTATTTACTAAATTTAAACATTTTATAATTCTAATAAAACACACGCATATTTTAAATTAACATTTCTAAATAGTTTAAACATTCCTATAGATTTAATAACAAAACATTCTAATTTAACTAATAAATATTGATATAATGACCACGCACATATTATCTCATGCACACACATAATAATGATAATAAAGGACTACATAGCATTTGAAATTTAATCACACACATATCAATAGTTCATTTATGTATGATATCGAGTTCATATAATTAGACTCTTGGAGGATTCGCACGAATTAATGAAATGCAATGGCTATTACAGTATAAACAAAAATAAGCAAATGTTTTACCTAGGATTTTGAACGTAGATTTAACACTTTGTTTTCTTCCAGTATGAATGCTTCCAGCCGGCTGGGACGTTTCCTTGCTGAGTTTCCTGATTTTCACGATTATTACTATCGAAGACAATTAGATACGGACGGAGATTTTCTCCGATGTTAAGCTGACATTATTTCACGGGCAGATCTGCTGTTTTCATCGGACATCTGGGCTGGAGATAAACATGCGTTCCCAAAATCTTCTCAGCACTGCATTTTGTTTGTTAACTGACTCAATTAATTTCCGAACTGCACTCTCTCAATAATTTTGTGAACTGATTTCACTCAATTAATTTGTGGAACTAATGACTGTCCGATAAAAAAGGTCTATTTATATCTGCAACATGTTGTCTTTCTCATATCTCCGGCAAAGATCTGTTGTCGAATTTCTTATCAATTAATCCCTTGATAAACGTGTTTTGGAAGATTGCTTAATTAGTAATAGCCATGCAGAGATGTTTTATATTTTATTAATAGCCATTGTCATGTTTTTTAATAATAATCTTCTTTAACTTTATAATAACATTTATTCTATTTACAAATGTACATATATACGCATATATATTTTTAATACAATTTACTATTTAGTTTTAACATTATTTTTTCCTTAACCAAACTTGAATGAAAAGAGATTTGTATATTTATATTTTTACGAATACTAATAAAAACTATTTAATTCCCATCTTTTTCTAAAACAAACTGAATAAACTCTTCAACATTTAATTTTATGTTTTTCTTTTACGAAAGATTACTTTAATAATAATTTTAGATAAAAATTATATGTGCCTATATCAATATAGGTACATATATATATATATATATACTGCTTAATATGTTAATTAATGTGCTACTAATTTTTATGAAATCTTGCAATTTTATAGAAACAAATTTTGATAACTTCATAATGATTCCTGTAACTGGATTATTAATCCTCGGCAAGAAATCTTTAATATTCATATGCTAGATAATATCAAAATGCAAATGATGCATATAAACTGAATAATTCTAATAATTCTTGAACTTGTATGTATACATCACTGAAAAGTGCATGTGTTAAAGTTCTTGGCGTGTAGTTTGTGGTGCCTGATTGAAAAGCCAAATAGTCTCAAATAAATCATGGGATTAATCACTGAATTACCATTCAATATCAAAAAAAATTTCTTTCTGCTTAAATAAAAGGTAATTGGAAGACAAAAGCCTCTTTAACAACTCTTCACAAACAACTAATAAAGAAAAATGCAGTGTTTATCAGATTAGTCAATGCCAGATAATCAGAATTTTTCTCTCATTTTCATTCCTAATTTTACCTCTAGATAAATAATGGAAAAAACTCTGAAGAAAATTATTCAATAGTTGAAACTGCAAACTATTTGAAAAACTGAATATGATAAAATATTGTACTTGCATTGTGTTAAGTATATAGAAGAATATATTCATGTTGTTTACTTGTATTAGGTACAATTTATCAATAAATAATTGAATGTCCAAGTGAGTTGTTTATGGTCTGATAACTGAAAAAAATACTAAAACTAAATCTTGTATTAGTTACCATTCATCAATCAATAACTGGATGTCCTAGTGAGTCATTTAAAGTCTGATTAACTGAAACTAGAATATTAAAATTGTATCTTTTTTACATGTATTATCAATTTATCTTTCTTTATGTATTGATAAAATTATAAAAAGTTAAACAAATCCATCTTTCTCATTACTGATACAATGCTTACGTTATTAAAATTAAACAACCTTTCAATTTTGATTGACCAATAATCTTCTTCAGAACTATAACAAATATACAAATACAATAGTGCAATTCAAATAATTCTTCTTACACTTTTTTCAGCAAAAACTTTTTATTATTATAACAGTTTCGACTGTGCAGTCTTCATCAGATCTTATTCTCTTCTTCTACTTCTCTCTATTCACTATAGAAGAAGAGAATAAGATCTGATGAAGACTGCAAGATACAGTTGAAACTGTTACAATAATAAAAAGTTTTTGCTGAAAAAAGTGTAAGAAGAATTATTTGAATTGCAATATTGTATATGAAGATAGCCGAAATAAAGAAACAAAAGAAGGAATGTGTTTAGGATTATATATAATGAATGTCCAAATAGTTTATCATTTAAATATCTTAATATTATATCCTCTTACAAGTTGACTCATTTTTATATCTTATCCCACATACAGACATATATACTTAGTTGCACTGACAGTACAAGTATTTAAAATTGTGTGTAAATAAAGTTTAATTAAATTATGTAAAGTGTACTAATAGTATTGGAAACCCCCCCCCCAAAGATCATTCTAGAATAAAACATATTATAAAAAGAACTTTTAAATATAAATTATATAATTTAGCATAGATAGCTAATAAAAAGAGCCCAAGATTCTTAGCACACAACAATCAATCACTGTCAAAAAGAGAAAATGACTGCCAAGAGTAAAATAATGCATTCTCAAATGTGAGAAAAGATAATGTACTCTTAAAGTTCAGATACAAAGCAATTCATTATGGACTTTTTAATTAGAAGAGTAAACAAACACTTAGAAAATTAATGAAGTGTGTATTTATTGGCCTTGTGTAAAATAAGATATTTTCACACACTAAATATACTTTATTCAAATTCCCAAAAGTTAATGTGATAAATTATCATCAGTAATTACATTGTTAATTTAATCCCTCAGCAAAGAGAAATAAACTTGCTGATACATATTATAACGGGACAATCCTTTTCAGGACTCGAGGAAGTCGCATCTAACTATATTCGGACTTTGAGTCTTCTTATAGAATGCCATGGATTATGTGATTTAAAATATAATCCAATCCACTCCTCTATTAATAACCTAGTTACTCTCGGAATTCGAGCTCAGAGTAGAAATCGCAATTGACTCTCTTCAGGCATTTCAACAAATATCCCATAGTAATAATAAATTTAGTATAAGCTATATATAACTTTTTTATAAATATTAAATCACTAAGTTGATTCAATATATATATATATATATATGCGTGAGTATGTATATTTGTAATTATTGGTTTTATAAAATGACTAAACAAAATAAACAAACGAGACCTGTTTAATTTTAAAATCAAGTTTAACACATTTTAATCTGTAATAGAGACAAAAAATATTATCACATAAATAATAAAAATATTAAAATTTAGAATTATAATCTGTGCTTATATATACAATAATAAACTATTTAACATTCAGAAAAAAACATAATATAATTATTTACATATATATAATTTAAAATCATGTGTATAATAAATAATACCACCATACATTATAAATCTACGTATTGTGTCATTAAAATGATTCAGTGTGTGTTATATGACTATATAAGATAACATCCATTCACACTAGATTAATAATAGAATGTATTCTGATATTAATTATGTTATTGTTTAAAAAGAAATTATGATAATTGTCAGGTAAGATTCAATTTGGAATATAATAAAACTTACTTCCAAATTGAAATAATTTAAAAACTTTTACCTTAGTAAGCCATCACTTTCATCAGAGTATATATCAAAATATCAACACCTAAATTTTATTAAATAAATAAAAATAAAATATTCATCTTATCAGTTCTCCATTTATTCTGTTAAAATCAATTTAATATATGAAATA